>CAUYQG010246339.1:0-17588 GCA_963574415.1 Tarsius wallacei | reverse complement strand
CGCCCGGCTGATTTTTTGATTTATTGTAGAGATGAGGTCTCACTTGCCCAGGCGGGTCTCGAACCCGCGGGCTCAGGCAATCCACTCACCTCAGCCTCCCAAAGGCGCGGGATTACAGGCTGAGCCACCGAGCCCGGCCCATCAGAAAGGTTTTGTCTCATGATCTGGAGACCCGAAGTCCAAGATCAGCATGTCAGCCCAGCTGGTTCCCTCTAGGGGCCTGTGAGGGAGAATCTGCTCTGGCCTCTCTCCTAGCTTCTGGCAGCCTCAGGTGTCCCTGGCTGTAGCAGGCTACAGCATCCTCTATGTGCATACAATTTTCCCTTTTTATAAAGGACATGGTCCTATTGGATTAAGGGCTACCTAATGACCTCATCTTCATTTGAACATCTAGAAAGACCCTATTTTCAAATAAGGTACCTGCACAGGTACTGGGGGTTAAGACTTCAATATCTCTGGGGGAATGCAATTCAACCAATAATAGGAGGCTACCTGGCAAGTTTTGATGCTTTTTTTTTTTTAACAGGGCAAGCCTAGTGAGGGTGATAACTTCCAATGGATTAAGTTAGGATTTGCTAAGTAAGCTTTGGTTTTGAGCACAGTGCTGAAATCAGTATATATAGCCCACAAGAGTCCTGATTCTGGGATATACTATTTAAATAGCCTGAGTAGTTAATGCTAAATTCCTACCTTCTCTCAGTGATTCACACTCTGCAGTAAGTTTTACCTGAACAAGTGCAACCAAAGTAAAGATATTTCCTCTGCACAGGTGGCAGCTACAATTTCAGAGGCATACCTTTTGTCTTTTAAAGTCCCTGTCCTTTTAAGGTTGATTTTTAGAGACCTAGTATCTTCTCAGGAAAGTAAATTTTCAGTAATTTTGTGAGCCAGTTGTTGACTAAAGTCATCCTTGAAATCAACCATGGTGGTAGTATTAATACCATTAAAATTGGCAAACACTACAAGTCAGGGCTTTTCTCTCCCCAGAGAGCCAGTTTACTACCCTATCACTGCCTAACCCAATCTTCTCAACTGGGGCCCCCCAAAAGCTAAAATCTTCCTCTAAAGTAATATAGCTAGTTGGGGGTAGAGCTAAGACTAGAACCAAGGTCGTGACTCAGATCTCTATACCTTCCCAAACCTATTATGTCACCAATGGCTAATTTCTTAAAGATCTTTCACTCTACAGCTGTGTGAACCAAATGTCTTCACAGAAATCACATGCAAATATTTTATTATGCTGTTCAGTTAGCACAAATAATTAGACCTCATAATGCTTAAATACATCTTTGGTAAACATTTTATTTAACTTCAATTGAACTGAGTTTATCAAGTTGTTTGGTTGCATAACTGAACGAGCATAAAGAATCCATAGTGTTTAACCAGCCGACAACCCTATCCCAACATGAGAAGCGTATGTCAGGCCTGGGAGTCTTCTAATGGGAAATGATGCTAAAAGACTCAAGGGAATCTCATCCTACACCCTGCCCTCAATTCACACTCATATACATCTGACTGGGAGGATGCCAAGCATTGACTAGAACATCTCCATTTTTCAGAAGGAAAGGGGAAGAAAACCCACATTTATTGACCACCCTACCTTGAGCCCAGTGGTGTGCTAATAAATGTTTAAAATCAGCTCTTTTCTCTGTAATTATACAAGTAACAGGGAAAAAAAATTAAAAGAAAAACCCAGCTTGGAGCTGGGTATGAACACTCTCACCATGGCCAACTTCAAGCTACCAACATGACCACTTGAACAGAGTTGGAAAGAGATGCAAGTTGTCAGCTCTCATAAGTCAGTAAAAGCTATCTCACACCAGGATGAGCAAGTCACATAACACACATCATCTCATTAATGCCTGGAATACCCTCCACAAATCAAGTGGTAGTATATTACTTTTAAAGATAAGGAAATGGAAACTTAGAGGGGTTAAGTAATTTTCCAAGGTCACCGAGCTAATAAATTGCAGAGCTGGAATTTGACCTTAAGTCCGCCTAACTCAAAAGCTCTACAAGGACTAATATCAGTTTTTTTTCAATCGACATGTGTTAAATTGCTATCAGGCATACGGCAAGCTCTGAACTTAGAAAAGAGAATAAATTTTAAAAATGACTAAGAGATAGTCTTCACCTCAAGGAACTCACAGTCTAATAGAGAGACATTAAATTGTTTTTAAAAATTTTCAGACATTTAAGCATCTATAAAAGCTTCACAGGAAAGGAAAGAAATGAAGAAAGTTGGAAGAAATGAGCCTTCAGTAAATGTTTTCTATAATTTTACTGATTCATGGTAGTGAGCAACCCCCAGATAACAATTTATCTGTAGAGGGAGCAGTGCTAGAGGTGAAACAGGAGTAAGAATCTCTTGACGCCTGAGGTCTTTCACAGGTGGAAGTTGCTTCACTGAGATGAGAAAAGCAGAATTAGACAATCTGGCCAGTTACCATGACTCTTTAGTATGGGTTCCCTCAGGCCAGTAAACACTTTAACGCCCAATTTCACGGAACTGAACCAGCTAAATTCCAGCCCGTTCTGGGTGCTCTTACTCCTCTGACTACTCCATTCTCTTGCTTTCCTTCCAGACATAAACATACTTGATTTCCCCCTCTCCTTTCCTGCCTATCAGCCTCAGACGAGGTAATAGTCCTCTCAGTTTGGTATCCACTGCAAATTCAAAAGGCTGTTGAACTAGAAAAGACCCAGAAGCATCTCTCCCAATTTTCTCATTTTGCAGATGTGTTGCTCAGAGTCAGAGCAGGAATTAACTCAGTGTTGATTCCTCCACCAGGGGACTGCCAGTGACTGGGTCAAAAATAGAGCTCAAAAGAATAAGAGTGCAAGGGAAAGGAACAAAAAATTGACATAAAGTATATATTAAGAGACACCAGGAAAGAGCTAGATATGACGGTATAATAATAAAGAGACACAGAGGGGCCATAAAAAGGAGAAGATGTTGGGAAGAAGTAACTGGATTAAAGATTAGGAAAAAATTAAGATGTATACATAATGCTTACTTTGAGGACAATATTTTTTGTTATTTGTTTCTGCCTTACCCATGTAGAAAGTCATGTACACCATTGAAAAGCAGAGAATGATATTAGTCAGCATATTGTTAAAAAGGTCAGTCCATATAGTCTGCATGATTCTTGCACAGCAATATCCACATATTATGCTTCCATAAACATTCAGGCCGAGTCCAATTACTATATGTGGCTCTAAAAAAAGAAAAGAAAACAAAACAAAACAAAGAAAAAACAAGAAGATGAGCTTACTTTGGTTTCTTTCATAGATGGGATTTGGGTCTGTAAACTTTAGTTTGCGCTTGAGATTTTAAGTGGAAACCTTGTTTTTCAGCAGATAGAAGTCTGGCAAAATAATCTAAGGATATCCTTCCCTTACCATCTGCAGCTTGAGGTTTGCTTACCCAGGGACAGAAAAGTCACACGTCCTCTGGAGAAAGGCAAGGAGCATAAATGTGAAAAACCAGTGACAAACTGGAGAGTGACTATTCAAACAAAAGACATCCAGATTAAATTTTTTTATAAATGATGTCAAGACCAAGCAAACCAGGGTCCCTGCTAATCTGTAATCAGTTTAGGAACCCTGCCCCAGACCCAGGGGGTATTTGGAAAATGAAGATGGAAAATGTTAATTAGTCACAATGACTGGGGTATGAGTGACAGTTGGTGAGTAGATATCAGGATAGTCCTAAATAACAAAGTCCTAAATGACAAAACTTGTTCCACCCCAATGCCCATCGCTCCCTCATTTAGAAGCACTGCAAACCCCCTTATTCATCAATCTTTCTCGTTTTGGAATCTTCCTTCTCTTACAACTATCACAAAAGTGTATCAGGAGAACACCTTTTCCCCTTTCTCTACCAGTACCGCATCTGGAAATCTCACAAGGCGGCATGCTTCGTATCCCAGTGAGCTTTAGTGGCAGGAATCTGGCTATTGTCACTTCTACGGCCAGACTCTTCAGATCTCCAGAAACCATTCTGTTTCACTCAGACCCAAATTCAGGACTGAACCAACTCTGTAGCACTCACTGGTGGAGATCCATATGGATCCAGGAAAGTGGCAGACCTGAGCCAGCGGACGCCATTGTGTGTGTGCACACATGCGTTTATGCCTACTGAGAGAGACTAAATTGGTTCTTTGTTTGTCTGTCTATCTTTTGAGTCAGAGTCTCACTCTTGTTGTCCAGGCTGGAGGGCAGTGGCACGCTCACCGCCACAGCAGCCTCGACCAGCTGGGCTCCGGTGATCCTTCCACCTCAGCCTTCCAAGGAGCTGAACCTACAGATGCACGCCACCACGCCCGGCTAGTTTTTGAGATTTATTGTAGAGATGAGGTCTCACCAGTTGCCCAGGCTGGTCTCGAAGCCCCAGGCTCAGGCAATCCTCTGCCTCGGCCTCCCAAAGTGCTGGGATTACAGGCTGAGCCACCACGTCCCGCCTAAATCGTTTTCTTAACATTCTTTCCCCTTAATGTCCAAGAACATAATACAGTCCTCCCTGGGGTATCCATGGGGAATCGTTTCTGTGAACTCCCTTAGATACCACAATCCACAGATGCTCAAGTCCCTGATTAAAAAATGACGTAGAAGTCGCATATGACCTAAGCACATTCTGTTGTATACTTGAAGTCATTTCTAGATTACTTATAATACCTAAGACAGTGGAAATGCTGTGTAAACAGTTGTTATACTGTACTGGTTTTTTTGTATTTTTTAATCATTGTTTTGCCATTTTTTTTCTGTAGACTTTTGGTTTGCAAAAGCAGATGTGGACAGCCAACTATAATTGTTTTCTAGTTCCCTGGTATATCATTTTAACTGGCCCAAGAGTAAAGTATAGGGAAGTATGCCTTTAATGTATTTCAATTTCAATGAGAATAATTTTTAGGAAATACGCACACACACACACACACACACACACACACACAAATATTCCTACCCGTAAACATAGAAATGGAGACTGCACTGCTCCGAAAAATTCCAAAAATAATGGATGTGATGCTACAAATGATCAACGATTCTCCTCTAATGATATCAGCAAACACTTTAGAAATACCTGGAAAGGAAATATAGAATATACTTTAACGTGGTACAAGGAAGTGCACAGTGCCTGTGCACAGAAAACGGAAAAAGAGAAGAGAAGGAACAGGGTAGAAAAAGAAGGAGAAGGAGCATGTGACCACAGGTGGGCGGGGTCTGTAGGGCAACCACAGTCACTGTTTTTTAATTTCTCTATTCTGCCTTCTGTATTTCCAATGCCAAAAGGACACGCACTCCTTGTGTTGCTCATCATCGCCCCCATCATGCTTGAGCACCAGAATGCGATCAGTACATCTCAAGATACCACATTTAGTTTGAATAATTCTGAATCAGACTCCAAAGTAATCACATTTTAGAAGTACAAAATATGACCCAGCAATTCTACTCCTAGGTATATATCCACAATAATTAAAAATATATCACCACCAAAGATTTGTATACAGATGTTCATAAAAATGGAAACAAATGATTATCTATCAGCTGATAAATGGATAAATACACATGGGATATACCTATAATGGGACAGTATTCCTCCAGAAAGGAATGAAGTACTTATACTGATATGTGTTACCACATGAATCTTGAAAATATTATACTAAGTGAAAGAATTTCCATCTAGTATCATTTTCTGTCTGCCTGAATGACTTCCATTAACATTTTTTGTAGAGCAGGTCTGCTGGTGATAAATTCTGTCAGCTTTTGTATGTTTGAGTCTTCATTTTACCTTCATTTTTAAGTTATTTTCACTGAGTACAGAATTCTAAGCTGACAGTATTTTTCTTTTAGTACTCGAAAAATGTTACTATGCCATCTTTCCTTTTTGCATTGTTTCTGAAGAGAAGTCTCTTGTCATTATTTTTGTTCCTCTAAATAGAATGTGATTTTTTCCTCTGACTGCTTTTAAAATGTTCTCTTTATCCCACATGTGTTTTTCATGTGCCTTGGTGTAGCTTTGTGTTTATTGGGCTTGGGGTTTATTGAGCTTCTTGCATCCGTGGCTTTCATTTTTATCAAGTTTAGAAATTTTTCGGGTGAAATATTCAAATATTTTTTGTTCCTCTTTTTCCTTTTCTCTGGAGACTCATACATAAGGTTATTTGAAGTTGTCCACAGTTCACTGATGTTCATTAATTTTTTACTCTTTTTCTCTCCATGTCTTTTTCTTTCTGTGTTTCATTTTAGATAGTATACTTTCTATTGCTGTGTCTCCAAGGTCACTCATCCTTTCTTTTGCACTGTCTAATCTGCTGTTATTAAGATACAACTCATCCTACTACTTGTTACCAACTTTGACAGTGACAGAAGGCACAAAAGAACTAGTTAAACAGATTGGAAGATTATCAGCACATTTATCTGGTGAAGAAACTCTTTAATTTTTGTCTCAGTTTCAGCAAGTTAACTGGGGCAACTAAAACATAGGGTTTGGTGTATAAAGCTTTGGATTTGATTTATAATTATTTTTAATAGTAAAATACCATAAGAATTACTCTCTACTATCTTTATTGGCTTAATGTGGAACTAACTTATATTGATTCATTATAAAATTTGGAAAATGATAAAAATAAACAAAAACCCACCAGTAATCCACAACCCAGATATAACCATATTAATGTTAAGGTCTTTTTCCAAGCATATTGTTTTATTTTTTACTTAACTGAACCATACTAAGACTTTGTATTGTATTCCTTTACAAGATTATCTTCTGGATCTGCTTTAAAATAAAAATTATTTGCGCCCTATGCACTCCTTTAAAACTGGTAATAAATAGACAATTTCCATTTAACTTGCATATGAATGTTCACTACTTTTTAAAAGTGAGCTAGTTCACCTCAGATTTAGGTTTTACAAATAAGACAGAAAGTAGTACAGGACTCCAAACCCTCATGGGAATAAGTTTTATTGAATAATATATTTGAGTACCAGACTATATTCTTACTCCATTTTTTTTTCTTGATAAACTACAATTCCCTCCACCACCGACCCAGCTACTCCAAAATGGAGGTAGTTCTAACAAGAAGTAGCAACGCCTTGAAAAAGTCTCATTAGGGATTTGTCTCTGGATTGGCAAACAGACTCATCAACCTAGAATCTCTACCTTGTGGCGTATAATTCAGTGGAATGGAATAAGAACACCAATTTGTATCAGTTTCTAGAAAGATTATATTTTCTTCTTGAAAAAATTATTTGAGATTATAATTGATGCTATTTATCTCAGATCCTCAATGGTTGTCTTATTTGCACTGCCTCCTTCAAGTCAATCAGTGCTCCATTCATAAGAAAAAGCACAAACTCTGCTGGATGCACAATTTTGTGCAAGAAAAAATACAATAAAAATAAGGTATTCTTATATTTTCAAGATAAGAAAGAGAAACAAGTTTGACATACCAGTAGTTTTCAACGAATTCACAGAATGAAGAGGATCTGTAATGCTGAGGGTGAAGCTAAAGAGTAGGCAAGATTGCAAATCCCACGAATCTTTATTGACTTTCCGAACTACACATTCAATTATGATGAGTGATATAAAAAAGCTAATTAATCCAGTTAACAAGACCTGTGAACCAATTCAGAACACAGTATTAGATTTAACATCAAAAGATGGCATGATGGCATTTGCTTACATACCAAGTCAGATCTTGGTTACAAACTATGTAATTACTCTGAAAGATAAATTTCAAAGGCATTCTAGTTTAGCCACCTGCCTCAAAGAAACCACCCCTTTCAAATAGACAAAATTCTACCTTCTTGCTACAAAGAGTGATTCAACTATCTTTCATGTTGCTATTTCAGTACAATAGTTCTCCATATTGAAAAGTTATTAAAACAGAATGCAAATTTACCGATTCTATATAAAACATATCCTGATTTATTCATTTTGAAAGTAATCATCACGAACATATTGTGTCTAGTACATTATACAAATTTGTATACCAAGAATCTAAGATATTCAAAGAAGATCCCCCCCTTTAACTTTTATTAGTTGTATAACAAATCATTTTGCAATAGGAAGGAAGAGGCCATCAAATGCTTGAGGTTACGTGACTTGCACAGTTTCGTAATTTCTGTGAACACATTGTTTATGCTGAAGTATAAGAAAATATTTATTTTCTGAAATTGTTTTCAGGAAAAAAAAATTGTGTTATTTTATCCTCTCCTTAAATTTTCCATCGCTGTCTTGTCTGTGAGGTTTCCACAACTTTCCTGTTAAATTATTTTATTTAATTAGATTATTTCAGTTAAAATTTTTCATTTTTAAGATTTCTTCCTAGTTCTTTGCTTCTTTTTGTAGTGTCATGATTTTATTCCTTATCGTTTCTCTACTGTTATTAATTCTATATATTTGGAAGTTTTCTTCTGCCTCTCATGTTTATTATGATGAATGTTGATTTTTATCAATTTTTTGTCTCTATTGTGATATCATATGGCTTTTCTTCTTAAATCTCTTAAGAACATGAATTACATTAAGAAATTTTACTCAAGCCAGGGGACCAACGTGAGGCCCAAACATTACCTGCACAATGACCTTTTGTATACCTAACTCTGAATTATAGCCATCTTTAAAATAAAAAAAAAATTTTAAAGAATTTTTAAATGTCAAATTAACCTTGTCATTCTGAAATAAACATGATTTAATCATATTTTTATTATTTATATGTTACTGAATATATTTGTGTCAAAATTTTGTATAGAATTTTTCTAAGTTCATTAACGAGATTGTCCCATGATTTTTTTTTCTCTTACTATTGCTATAAAGTTTTGTTGATAAGGTTAAACAGGCCCTATAAAATAAATGTGGGAGGGTTCTTTCTTTTACTCTTGTCTATGTGACATAAAATTGGCATTTTCATTTATGTTGATTCACAGTTTTTATTTTTAAAATAGACTGGAAGACTGTCTTCTTTTTGGAAAAGTTTTATCTATCAATTCAATTTTTTAATGGTTATGTGACTATTTAGATCTTTTTTAAATTCTAGAGTGAGTTTTGGCAAATTACACCTTTTTAGGAACATTCCATCTTGTCTTAAGTTTTTAAATATTATTGCTGACTCAAAGAAAATGAGACATCAAAACTGGAGGGATGCAGTTAAAGTAGCACTTAAAGGGAACTTTATATAAAAAAGGGAACTTCATGACTTTAAATGCATATCTTGGAAAAGAATAACGGATGAAAATTTCAATGATTCAATTAAACAGCAGATTAGACCCTGTAAAAGGAAAAGCAGTGAATGGGAAGCTCAATTTCAGAAAATTGCAGACTACAACACAGAAAAATAAAAGATAGAATTAAAAGTCATAGAGACGATGATGAAAAAATCGAACCCACATACAACTAATGGGAATTCAAGAATGAAATAATGGAGTACAGAAACTATCTAAGGGATAATAGTTGGAATGTGTCTAGAAGTGATAAAACATATTAATTCTACAATCTAGGAAGCATAAGTTTCAATATGTGTACATTAAAAGATAAAAACACCCAGAAACATCACAGTGAAACTACAATAGAACCTTCTTATTTTCAGGGGATACACTCCAAAACCCCAGTGGAGACCTGAAACCAGAGAGTTTTCAACCCTATAAACGCTATGTTTTTTCCTATACATCCATACCTACGACAAAGTTTAACTTATAGATTAGACACAGATACTGACAGCAATAATTAACATTAAAATACTACTATTATAACAATATGTCAGCACCACTACTCTTGTGCTTTGGGGCCATTATTGAGTAAAATAAGGGTTTCTTGAACACAAGCACTGTGACACCACGACAATCGGTCTAATAACCAAGATGGTTACTAAGTACCTCACAGGCAGGGGATAGTGCATACCCAAGGGCAAAGAGCTGAAGAAAGGGATGAGTCACGGCCTAGGCAGGCATGAAATTTGTGTTATACTACTCAGAAAAACACACAATGTAAAACTTATGAATTGGTTATTTCTGGAATTCTCCACGTAGTATTTTTGGACAGCAGCTGACAGTGAGTAACTAAAAGTGGAAAGTGAAACTGTGAATAAGGGTGAACTACTGTACAGAACACCAAAGGAAAAAAGAAAACTTAGAGAAAAAAGATATACACTTACAAAACAATGACAATTAGATTGATAGCCGTATCACAAAAGCAATAATTAAGCTCAGCTATCTGAATGATTGAGGCAAAATACATTTTCAGAGAAATTGAGGCAAAATACATTTTCAGAGAAACAAAGACTACTAAACAAAGAAAGGTAACTGCTCACATACCTTTAACGAAGAGGATACAAAATCACAGCTAGATAGGAATAAGTGCTAGTTTCTATAGCACTGTAGGATGACTGGCGTTAACAATAATACAAAGTTTTGAATAGCTACAAGGAGGAAATTGAATAATTTCAACACAAAGAAATGACAAACATTTGAGACCATGGATCTGCTGACTACCCTAATCTGATCACTGTGCATTATATGTACCAAAATATCACTATGTAGCCCCTGAATATGTATAATTATTACATGTCAATTTAAAAAATAAAGTTTAAAAAAACACTAAAGCAAAAATTAAGGGAAAGGAAGCTGAATCCAGAAAGATGGAGTAGGATGAAAGAAGGAACCAAAAGAGTGAAGCTGGTGAGCACGTGGACAGATATGAAGAAGCAATGTACCTAAAGCACTTACAGTAATAGCAACCATGATGACTCATATCACAGATGGCAGAACTATGTCAACAATATGATAAAATATGAGAAAGCATGATTGGAGTTAAAGCATTCTGAAGTTCCTGCATTATTTAGAGGAAGACGGAGATATTGATTTAGCTTTAGATTTGCTAAATCAAATATTACTATTAAAAATTCAAGTTTAAAAAAAGTATGAAACCGCTAAGAAAATTATATTATTTAGGAATATAGCAATTTTTTCTGCATTTAACAGAAAACAACACTTACAGTGTCAATAAGTAAAGATTTTGTTTTTCTCAAGTAATTATTAAGCGCAGAATAAGCAACTTTATGCTGGTGTGGTGGCTCCTGGCACCCTCAAGGACCCTCAGGCTTTCATTTTTCTTTCTGTTCAATCATCCTTAGTGCCTCTTGTGTTCACCACCTCACAGTCTCAAGATGGGGCAGACTCTTCCAATCTACAGGAGGGCTCCAGGCAGGAAGAGCAGTAAAGCAAAGGACCAAACGTACATGCCAGCTGATGTGGCTTCCTCACTAAGGACTTTCTAGAAGCCTTATTCAGCAACCTTTTGCACACACTTTATTGCCATGTCTTCTTAGGCTGCCATGGTTGTCAGGGATGCTGGGAAATATGGTATTTTACGTTGGGCCCACTGCCATACAAAACAAAATACAGCAAGTTTCTGCTAATGAGAAAGAAAGAGAGAACGCATATTCGATAAGCAATCAGTATTGTCTGCCACAAAAGTAGAAATGGAATGTAAAACATTTAAACAAGTAGAAGAAACAAAAGAGACAAAGAAAATGGAATCAAATCCATTAAATGAGAAACAGAAGAATAAGAAAAAACACGGCAAGTACAAAGTATAAAATAATATGTGAGAAAAAAATCCAAATATATTTATTTTGATTTTTTAAAAATATATTTTTAATCTACAAACAGTCAAATTCACTCTTTTGGTGAACAGTTATAAGTTTTGATAAATGCATGCAATCATGTAACAACAACCACAATTAAGACAAAACAGATCCATTAGCTCAAAATATTTCCTCATGCTGCACCTTTGTAGCCAATTTCTTCCCCCACCTTCAGATCCTGCAACCAATCACTTATTCTCCAGACCTTTAGATTTGTCATTTCTAAAAGGTCTGTGAATGGAATTATACAATTTGTATATACTTTTTTGAGTCTGGCATCTTTCCCTTGGCATAACGCATTTTAAATTCTTCCATGTTGTGCCTATCAATTCTCCTCTCCTTTTTTATTACTGAATAATAATCCATTGTAAGATGTTCCACAATGTGTTTATTCACTCACTGGTTGACAAAAATGTGAGTTGTTTCCAGACTTTTGAGATTATGAATAAAGCTCCTATTAGAGATTCATACAGAGGTTGTATATGAATATGTTTCCATTTTTCTTGGGTAAATAAATACATAGGAGTGAGAATGCTGGGTCATATGGCAAGTATATATGTTTAACTTTATATAAAAAAAAGAAAAACTTTCAAACTACTTTTCAAAATGGCTGTGCCATTTTGCATTCTCACCAGCAATAGATGAAAGTCTCATTTTCTTCACATCCTCATCAGCACTCAGTATTATCAGGTTTGTTATTGTTGCTGTTGCCATTCTGATTGGTATGTAGTGGTATCTCATTGTAGTTTTAATATGCATTTCCCTAATAACTTATAATGTTGAGCATCTTTCCAAGTGTTTATATTCTCTCCACATATCTTCCTGGGTATCTCAAATCTGTTCAAATATTTTGACCTTCTAAATCTATTTTTAATCACAATAAATATTAATGCACTAAAATTTGTCTTATAAAAAAACAGAGACTCTCTGGATAAAATAACAAAATCCAACTATATTTGATCAAAAAGACATCTAAATATGAAGTCACCAAATCTTGAAAGAGGGTGGCAAATTAATACCAGATTTTAAAAAAGAACAGGGCAAAAAAAGAATTATTTGGGATATAAAGGTAACTAAAAGTGGGGTTTATTGTGGGATGTTTTTGCTGCCTTTTTTTTTTTTTTTACAAAATGGTGAATTAGAGGCTTTAGTGTGACTGGGTCACTTGGAAATAGCAAAATAGTGCATGAAAATCAATTCTGTTAGCTTTACTTCAAGAAGAAAACTGAAAATTCACCAGAATAGTGAAGGACACCCCAGATCCCAGAGAGGATAAGGTAGGCAAGGCTCCAACATGATGGCACTCAACTGATAAAAGTAAGTGAAGCTCCAGTACACGAGCAGGGAAGAGACTCTCCCTCGGCGACTCATGTTTCCACTAGGGATCCATGCAACTCAGGCCAAGGGAGAGAGCACCTTGTTTATCCCAAGCCCCGGACTTAACTGAGAGGCTGAGAGACAGTGAGCAGGAAAGACACTGGAAGAAGCTGCAGACATTTTCACAGGCATAGGACTGAGAAGAGAAAGCTATTTTTAATATAGACTCATACAAAGTCAGTCATTGTTTGAGGATCTGGTAGCAGCAGCTGCAGATATTTTAGTCTCAGACCTGGAGCAGGGAAGGGCCCCCACAGTCAGAATTGAGTGGCACATGTGGAGAGTGCCCCACCAGTAGGTGCTGGAATTATGCTCTCTCCTGGCAGAGGACCGGAGCAAGAGGAGAACTGCTGAAACCAGTGCTTCTCTTGGGCAGCGAGACTTGTAGTCAGGGACAGCCTTGTGACCTGGAAACAGTCTGCGTGTGCCATTGCTAGATGCCCCAGCCTGCTCCCTTAGTCAGTTGGAGGAGAGTGCTCCACTAGGTCCAAGGAGAGGGAGGGAGGCAGACCCCACTTGTGTCTGGATTAGGAGGTGAGTCAAGCCTCCTTTGTCTGTCAAAGATTCAGTGCAATGGTGCTCCTTCACCACACACCCAGGCATATTTTTAGGCATTCAGAGCACCTACTGGCTTGGATTAGCAGCCTGAGTCGCCACTCCCTTCCTGTATTTGGTGCAGTGGGGTTCTCTCCACTCCACACCAAGGCATAGCTCCAGGCATTCAGAGAACCCGATTGCCTGGATTAGCAGTCCGAGCCACACCTTCCTTTCCATGCAGAGATCTTGGTGCAGCTCTCTGCTCCATGCCCAGATAAGCCTCCACGTTTTGGTGCACCACTACCCCCTTCTTGCCACGATCCCCTTCCAATGCAAAAAACTTGGTGCAGCAGCACTCCCTCCACCCAACACCCAGATGTAAATCCAGGCATGTGGCACACCCACTCCCAAGGATTAGGAGTTAGAGTTGCTTCTCCCCATGCTTCTCCCCATGTTGTTGCAGTCATTTCTCTGTCGAGGCATATCGCTTGGATGGAGGTGCACCTGCCTCCTTGGAGTAAGCATTTGAGCTGCCCCTCCGGTCCTCTGCAAAGATTAGGCTGTTGCAGCAGTTTCTTTACTCTTTGCCAGGACATTTTTCCAAGCGTCTGACACACCCACTCACTTGATTTAGGAATCTGAACCGCCCCTCCCTTCAGGCACAGAGACTGGTGTAGTAGTGTTCTCACTGCTCAACACCCAGATATATCTCCAGGCATTCCTCCAGATTAGGAATTTAGGCAGCCCCTCACTTCCCATTTTTTAAAATTTTATTTTATTTTGGATTCAGGGGATGTTTGTTCCATGGGTATATTGCATATGGGTGGTGATTGAGCTTCTAGCACACCAATTACCCAAATAGTGATCACTGTACCCAACGGATAAGTTTTCAACCCTCGGCCACCTTCTACCCTCCTCTTTTTTGGAGTCCTGAGTATCTACTCTTTCCATCTTTATGCCCACGGGTACCCTCTGTTTAACTCCCAGTTATAAATGAGAACATGTGATATTTGGTTTTCTGTTTCTACGTTAATTTGCTCAGAGTAAAGGCCTCCAGCTCCACCCCTGTTGCTGCAAAGACATGATTTCATTCTTTTTTATGATCACATAGTATTTCACGGTGCATGTGTAATATATTTTCTTTATCCAGTCAACAGTTGATGGATACTTAGGTTGGTTCCATGACTTCATTATTGTGAATAGTACTGTGTAAACACAGAAGTGAAGGTGTCTTTTGGGTAAAACAATTGTGTTCCTTTGGGGAGATGCTCAGTAGTGGAAATGCTGGGTTGAATCGTAGTTCTATTTTAGTTGTTTGAGCCACCAAGCTCCTGGAGGTGTGAAGTTGGGAAGCCTCCACTGCCACAAATAACCATCTCTGTGGTGAAAACAGGGGCAAATTTACAGCTACAGTGAGATGAAGTCAGATGTGGGGCTAGAACCCAGGTCCTGCCATCTATTAATCTTGTTGATGACCGCCAAGCTTAACTTGGCTCATCTGCAAAGTGGAGATGATATTTAGTTTGACTCTTAAATGGAGACTGCCTGCCAAGTCACAATAGTCACTTAGCAACTATTAATTCCTTCCCTCTCCCTTCAGCTCTCTTGGTTCTACAGAAAAGGGCAAAACAACTAACAGTGTGAGCTTTGTGAATTATTAGTTGTCTATATAGTCCATTGCATTGTGTATCGACATCCAGAAGCAAGAATTGATTCTAAGTTTTTAAAACTTGTTCTTACCTTCCCAAATGCATTCTTAAGTACATGAAAGTCCACATCCAAAGCAGCCATAAATATAATTAAAGGCAAAAAATAAGAATAAAGTGAAAAACTTGGTGTTTTTAGAAGAGGAGAGACAGTTTGGTGCACATAAAGGCAAACAGGGAATTAGCTTATGGCTATTTTCAAGTAGCAGAAATTAGGTTGACCCTATGTCAATCATAAATTTTAGAATATTCCAGTTCATAACTAACGAGACATTGTCTACAAGGTCAATTCTAGGGCTCCTGTGGTTCATCTCTTGATCTGACTGTCCGGATAGGTTCTACAAATGATCTTTTATTCACCAGAGAATCGTGTGCTTTTTCACTACAATGAACATTGCTTGTGGCATTCCATCAGTATTTTGAAAAGTGGTACACCCACAATTGGTGGTACCAGAAAATATTTTAGGTGACTCACATACAGGTACTTTTTATTTGACCGTAAGATGTTTATTTTCATTTGCATTAGGCAAGGGAAAGGATCTTGAACAGGTACTTGTAGGTTTCACTGACATTTGCTTAAGATTTTAAAGTCATTCTGAGAGTCGGTAGAGAAAAATAATGCATAGATAATGGTACCAATTGTATATATAAGACATAAATTACTAAGGTTGTATACAGATTAATGGAAAACACAACAACAATGATTGAAGTGCTGTAAATATTCCCTCCTAAAAAGTTCATTTTGGCCCAATGAATAGTTTAACCAGGAGGTGTGGTGGCTCATGCATGTAATACCAGCACTTTTGGAGGCCAAGGCAGGCAGTTTATTTGAGCCCAGGAATTCAAGACCAGCCTGGGCAATATAGTGAGACCTCGTCTCTACAAAAAATTTAAAAATTAGCTGGGTGTGGTGGCATGTGCCTGTAGTTCCAGCCTCTCAGGAAACTGAGGCAGAATAATAAAGTCCAAGAGGTTGAGGCTGCTGTGAGCTGTGATTGTGCCACTGCTCTCCAGCCTGGGCAAGAAGACACTGACCCAAAAAATAAAATAAAATTAACCTTTATTACTCTCCTTGTGACTCAGGTATCTCATCTGTAACATAGCAGTAGAGTACCTATTTCCATTGAGTTGCTGTGAGAGTGAATGCATTAACTTGAGTTAATAGGCTAATAAGTTAATAAATACAAAGCACATAAAAGAGAGCCTGGCACGTAGCAAATACTCAAATATTTTAGCTAGTAGTAGTGTTGGTATTTCAGAAGACTAAGAAGAGGCTTTTACAATCCTAGATGGGTACAAGCATGATCTCCATTAAAAAAAATAAAATAATGAGTGAAGATAAATTGTTATTGATCACATTGCTAGGCAGTTAAAATCAGGAGCTAAGACTAAGTTGATAAATTAATAAATTTTACTTGTGTCTTAGTGTATATTAAATGAAGCATGTTTTACATTTAATCTGACAGAAAAGAGTAGTCACACCTTCTGATGAAAATACCTGCTGTCTTTTATAACCAGGGTTGCTATAAGTGTTAGGACAGCAGCAGGAAAGAAGTAAGGGTATGTACAGGAGAAGGAAACCAGAGCAAGGCCCCAGAAGCAGATGAAGAACCCAAGAACACAAACAAGTTTTCCTTACTTTCAAATTACTGCTTCATTTTCAGCTTTCCTAGTTTGTGTCCATTACTGTGTGGTTTTTCATTTTCAAAATGTTTAATATCAGATGACATTTTTTGAGTAGCTGTTCACATTTTTTAAAATTTCATACATTCAGGGATGAGGTGGGAGTGGACCTTGTTTTGGGCATTTGTCCTTTAATTATTTATTCTCTAATTTATTGTATAGACAGTACTTCAACAAAACTGTAGGCCAGTTGTCCTATCACAAATCCTGATAGAGAAAGAATTGTCAAAGTAATGCCTTCAGAATTCTTTAAACAAATCTTCAAAAGCCCTAAAGAAATACATGTATGTGTTTATTTAAACATAATTTAAATTTCGGAATGATTTAATTAATATTCCTTTTCTCTAGTTATTTAATTTTAAACTTCTGAGTGTCATATCATTACAGATGAATAAGTGACAACTGTTACAAACACTACATACAAATACTATAAATACTACATATGTCATAAGTATAAGACATAAGGAGGCATATAAGATGTAAGGAGGCATCTCTCACAGGTGACTTGGAAGAAGTCTCAGCAGCCTCCCATTTGCCCACCAGGTGACATGTTAGAATCACTGTATGGGCATCTTACCAGTGGATCTGGTGGAGAGAAATTATGGAAAGACAAACTTCATTTCTACATAGTATATCTTATAATAAT
>CAUYQG010246329.1:0-10469 GCA_963574415.1 Tarsius wallacei | reverse complement strand
CCATAATCAATGTTTGTATACCTAACCCTGAATTGTACCCCACATCTTTATTAAAAAATAAAAATAAAAAACAAAACAAAACAGCATGACCTCCATACCTCACCCTCTCTATTCACCTGATCACTCAAAGCAACTTTTTTCCTCCCCCAGGTGAAAAAGTCCTCAAAGGGACTTGCTGATGTGGAAGAGGAGAAACAAAAAAAGGCAGAAGCACTAAAAGGCATCAAAATTGACAAGTTCAAAAACTGTTTTGAACAGTGGAAAAAATGTCTTGATAGGTGCATTACATCAAAAGGAGAGTATTTTGAAGGTGACTGAAATTTAAACATTTAAGAATAAATACATTATTTTTAAATAAATAAATTCCAGGTTTTTTTGTCCTCCTCATAGATGAACCTTGAAGACATTATGCTAATAATGGAACCAGGCAATCACAAAAGGACAAATCCACCCTGTCCATATATGTGTTTCCTGGAATAATCAAATTCATAGAAACAGAAGATACAGTGGTGGTTGCCAGAAGCTGGAGGGAAGGAAGATGAGGACTTAGTGTTTATGGATACAGAATTTCAGTTTGAGAAGTTGAAATAGTTGTGGAGGTGGATGTACAACAAGGTGAATGTACTTAATGCCAAACTGTACACTTAAAGATAGTTAAAATGTAAATTTTATACACTATATTTTAAATATATATTTTGCAATCAAAAATCTATGTATTAATATTTATTGTAATTTTATTCATTAAAAGTGGAAACAACTCAAATGTCTTTCAGCTCGTGATGAGTCTATATAAAGAAATACTACATAGCAACAAAAAGGAACAAACTTTTGACATTCTTCAACATGGGTGAATCTTAAATGCATTATGCTATGTGAAAAGAACCAGAATCAAAAAGTTACATACTGCCATAATAAGACATTTTGGAGGGGAAAAATAGGAAATATTGCTATGAATTCTCAATGAGGGAAAGGAAGGTTTAACTAAAACAGGAGGCAGCACTAGAGAGTTTTTGGGAGGGAAGAGACTTTCATTGTGGTAGTGGTTATATGATGTTAAAAACATTGCTAAAAAATTAAAAATAAATTTTAAAAAATTAAAAAGACCAAAAATTAAAAAGAAGACACAAAATCCAAAGAGTGATGGGATTCTGAGTAATTTCTGGTTTTCCTTACACTTTTTCTTTAAAATTAAAAAAAAATTTTTTTTGAGTCGGAGTCTCAGTCAGTAGCCAGTATGGAGTGTAGTGGCATGCTTATGGCCACCACAGCCTCAACCTGCTGGACTCAGGTGATCCTTCCACCTCAACCTTCCAAGTAGCTGGAACCACAAGCATGTGCCACCACACCCGGCTAATTTTTTGATTTATTATGGAGATGAGGTCTTGTCAGGCAATCCTCTCGCCTCGGCCTCCCAAAGTGCTGGGATTAAATACAGGCTTGAGACACCATGCTTGGCCATAATCTAATTTTTTAACTTAAAAAGCATACATAATGAAAAGAAAATATACTTCAAAATCCTCTGCTGGGGAGCTAGCTAGGGCAGCAGTCCCCAATCTTTTTGGCATCAGGGACCGATTTTGTGCAATACAGTTTTTCCACAGATTGGGTAGGTGAGGGAGATCATCAGGCATTAGATTCTCATAAGGAACATGCAACCTAGATTCCTCACACGCTCAGTTCACAATAGGGTTGGCACTCCTATGAGAATCTAATGCCACTGCTGATCTGACAGGAGGTTAAGCTCTAGTTGCCTGCTGCTCACCTCCTACTGTGCGGCCTGGTTCCTAACAGGCCACAGACCAGTACTGGTTGGGGACCCTGAGCTTGGGCACCACTGACAGGCACCAGGAAGGTGGTTGTGTGACATTGGGACACATTGGTGAACCACCTGCTGGCTTGCAGACGATACTCCCTGAGAAACTTCCCTGTGCTCCTTAGCAATGTGGGGCTATACCTGAGGCCAGGAGCAAATAGAACTGAGCTAAAGTCATCCAGAAAGTACCCTGTCTATATGTCAGCAGCAACTGGAATTATTATACATTGCATGAGAATACAAAGTGGTACAGCTCCTCTGACAAATATGGGGCTGGTAAAACTTGCTGAGAAGTCACATTCTGGACTGCTAATGGTGTTCCCTGGAAAGCTGCCTGCGACAGTGCTGGTCAAACTTGCTGGGAATGTTCTTGCTGGGTGTGAAAGATTGAAAACTGTGTTCCCTTAAAAAATATGTTGAGGTCCTAACACCCAATACCTACAAATATTACCTTATTTGAGAATAGGTACTTTGCAGATAAAATAAAGTTAACATGAGGTCATACTGGATTGGAAAGGGCTTTAATTCAGTATCACTGGTGTTCTGATAAGCAGACTCAGACACAGACAGGGAGAACTCCATGTGACAGTGCAGACAGAGATTGGAGTGATGCATCTACATGTCAAGGAATGCCAAGGATTGCCAGTGACCATTAGAAACTAGGAAGAGGCAAGAAAGGACTCTACCCAGAATCTCAGAGGTATCATAGCCCTGCTGACACCTTGATTTCTGACTCCTAGCCTTCAGAACTGTGAGAGAATAAACTTCTGTTGTTAAAAGCCATCCAGGCCAGGCTCAGTGGCTCAGCCTGTAATCCCAGTGCTTTGGGAGGCCGAGGCGAGTGAATTGCCTGAGCCCGTGGGTTCCAGACCAGCCCAGGCAACTTGACAAGACCTCGTCTCTACAATAAATAAATAAAAAATTAGCCGGACATGGTAGCGCGCGCCCGTAGTTCCAGCTACTTGGAAGGCTGAGGCAGAAGGATCGCTGGAGCCCAGCAGGTCAACGCTGGGGTGGCAGTGAGCATGCCACTGCACTCCAGACTGGGTGACAGAGTGAGACTCCGACTCAAAAAAAAAAAAAGTCATCCAGTTTGTGGCACTTTGTTATGGCAAACTCAGTAAGAAACTAAATCCTGGGTGTTTCACATGCTGCAGAAGTAGGAAGGGAAAAGTCCTTAATAGCAGATCTAAGTGAGACAACAGCAGAGGCTTGCTAGCTGGACACAAAAGCATCTCTCCTTATCTGCCATCTCTGCTTTATCAATTTGTTAACCTGTCAGGCGACATCATCTCATGTCATAGTACCTCAAATCACTATCCTGGCCATGGGGAGCTCCACTTGTTACAATCTTTTATGGCACTGGGGCAGTCCATCTTTAACCCAGTGGCATAAATTCCTCCTCTTTGCTCTTTTTTTTTTTTTTTTTTTTGAGTTGGAGTCTCACTCTGTTACCCAGGCTGGAGTACAGTGGCATGCTCATGGCCACCACCTGCTGGACTCAGATGATCCTTCTGCCTCAGCCTTCCAAGTAGTATGTGCCACCACGACCGGCTAAAAATTTTTTTTTTTTTAGTTCAAGTCTCACTCTGTTGCCCAGGCAGGAGTGCAGTGGAACGCTCATGACTACCACAGCCTCCACCTGCTGGGCTCAGGCGATCCTCCAGCCTCAGCCTTCCAAGTAGCTGGAACTACAGGCATGTCCAGCTAATTTTTTGATTTACTGTAGAGATGAGGTTTTACCAAGTTGCCCAGGCTGATCTCAACCCCCCGAGCTCAGGCAATCCTCTTGCCTCAACCTTCCAAAGTGCTAGGAATACAGGTTTGAGCCACTGTGCCCAGCTAATTTTTTGATTTATTGTAGAGATGAGGTCTTACGAAGTTGCCCAGGCTGGTCTCAAACCCGTGGGCTCAAGCAATCCTCTCACCTTGGCCTCCCAAAGTGCTGGGATTACAGACATGAGCCACTGCACCCGACCTTCCTCTTAGCTCTTTAGGACAGAAGTCTTCAATGTCCAGCTCCTGCCTAGTGGGAATCAGGTGAGCAGGCTGACCTCCTTTGCTGGGCACTTGGTGCTTTTTACCCCAAAAGTCAGTTCCAGTGATGTGAATTCACTCAGATACTGGTGCTCTGGTGCTACCACTTGGTGAAAGTTAATGAGGCATAAAGGGAAAACACACATACACACAAACACACACACCCCAGGAATGTAAAAAATCACAGAGTAAAGCCACACCAAACTGATAGAGATATTTTAAGTGTTAAGTCCCAAGCACTTAAGGCCATTAGGAGTAGGTTTTGCCAATTGAGTATCCTACTGACTGGGTGGACCCCCTATCTATTTCTTGACCACCAACATCCCAACCTTGTCATCACTTTTAGGGGGTCTGGGGAATTTGGGGGGCTGATGTAGGAAAAATCTATGACCTGGAAAAGAAGTAACATACAAGTTTTATTGGGTAGTGTTGGGACAGGGTTGCATGAGAAAGGAATTTTCTCAGATCATGAGACCCTTTAGGGACTCATGGAGCAGGGACCACCATCCAGAAGGGTAAAAGGATAAGGGAGAGGGGAACTTGAGCGGGAGCTAGGTGATATCTAGGTGATATTGCTCAGCAGCACAGCAGGAGGGAGTGTGTGGGTCACAGAGCTCTGAAGGGTCATGGTAGCTTGTGATGTTATACTCAACCACAAGGGTCTATCTCATTAATGGCCAGTAGATGCTAGATGAGGTTTCACAGGACATGAAAAAGAAGACAGGCTCTAAATCACTAAGAATTTGCTTGTTTGGATTATTTTAAAGTAAATGGAGGTGGATGCAGTGGTACAGGCTGGTAGTACCAGCTACTTGGGAGGCTTAGGCAGGAGGACCCCTTGAGCCTAGGAGTTCACGGCTGCAGTGAGCTATGATAATACCACTGCACCCCAGCCCCTATAGGCAGCAGAGCAAGACCCCATTTCTTACTAAAAAACAAAAAGGATGTGTAAAACTGTGAGTTTGTGAACTAATGAGTCTCAGCCAACAGTGAAGAAATGAACAACTTAGGGACCAATACACAGAGGACATCTATGGCTCATTTATATATCACACCTCTACCTTACACTATACCAAAATACATTCCTCAAGGAGTAGAGACTTAACAATTTTAAAAAGCAATAAAACTTGGAAGACAAAATAGGAAAATATTTTCGTACTTTAGAAAATATTTTTATTCTCTATTTGGGAAGACTTTTAAAAGCAAACTAAGGCTGGGCCTGGGTGGCTCACATCTGTAATCCCCGCAACTTTGGGAGATCAAAGTGGGAGGATCACTTGAGCCCAGAGTTTGTGACAAGTCTGGGAAACATAGCAAGAGTTCGTCTCTACAAAAAATTTAAAAAAACTAGCTAGGCATGGTGGCACATGCCTGTAGTCCCAGCTACTTGGGTGGCTGAGGCAGGAGGCTTGCTTGAGCCCAGAAGCTGGAGGCAGCAGTGAGCTGTGATTGTGCCAGTACTGCACTTGCACTCCAGCCTGGGTGACAGTGAGATTTTGCCTCAAAAATAAATAAATAAATATTTTTAAAATGCCAGGCTCGGTGGCTCAGCCTGTAATTCCAGCACTTTGGGAGGCTGAGGCAAGTGGATTGCTTGAGCCCGTGGGTTCAAGACCAGCCTGGGCAACTTGGCAAGACCTCATCTCTAACAATAAATCAAAAATTAGCCGGGTGTGATAGCACACATCTGTAGTTCTGGCTATTTGGAAGGCTGAGGCAGAAAGATCGCCAGAGTCCAGCAGGTCGACACTGAGGTGGCCGTGAGTGTGCCACTGCTGGGTGACATAGTGAGACTCCAATTAAAAAAAAAGTATAGATTCATTGGGGTATATAAAGTTAAGTATTTTATAGATATGATACAACTAGGTTTATGAAGCAAAATTATGTCATCAACTCAATTGTTGCATACACATTTAATAGCATTCATTAAAAAGTATTTTATTTACTTATTTATTTTTGAGTCAGAGTTCACTTGGTTGCCCAGGCTGGAGTGCAGCAGCATGCTCAGCCACCTCAGCCTTCAACTGCTGAGCTCGGGCAATCCATCCGCCTCAGCTTTCTAAGTAGCTGGAACTATAGACCCGAACCACCACGCCTAGATAATTTTTTGATTTATTGTAGAGATGAGGTCTCAGTCAAGGTCCCTGGGCTGGTCTGGAACCCCTGGGCTCAGGCAATCCTCTGGCCTCTGCCTCCCAAAGTGCTGGGATTACAGGTGTGAGTCACTGCACCCAGCAGCATTCATCAAAAATTATTAATAAAACATTTTCATTAACTTGATAAAAGCTGCAGTCTATAGTAAACAGCTTACTAGAGAACTTTGGTAATCATCACTAACCAAGACAAAAATGCTTAATTTCTTTCTGACTTGTAACGTGATTTAGGAGGTCCTGTACAATGAGACAAATAAATGAATTACAAATATAATAAAAACGCATAAAATTATGTGTCCTGTGTACAGGGCTGTAGCAACATAGAGGAGGATAGGTATAAACGCAATTAATGAGCACCCTGAATCCCTGGGTCCAGGGCCTGGCTGGGAGGCCCTAACCGCAGCCCCGCCCTCAGACCTAGCCACCAAGATCTGTCCCCAGTCCTCATCCCCACCCTACAGAAATTTTCAGCTAAGCTCCGCCCCACCCTTAGGAATATTTTTAAGGCTCCTCCTCAGCCCCACTCCACAGGCCGAATCCCGCGTCCAGGGTTCTCGTTCTTCCCTCTTTACCCCAGATCCTGAGGAAGTTAGTATTTCTAATCCGCTAGCTGCTATAACCCGCCCTTGCCCTCCTCGGTGCTACGCGCCTGCCTGCCTGCCTCACTCCGCCCCAAGGCCCCTGTTCGCGAGGCCCCGCCTCTTACGCTCTTAGCGACGCCGACACCGGAATCAGAAAGCGCGCATGTGCAAGCTTGTGGCTGGGCCACCTTGCGCCAACTTCGGCTCAGGTAAGTTTTTTCCTCCATCGGCTTCCCATCCGGCCTGGTCCCTCCCGCTCCGGTTTGCTGGAGGCAGAAGGCTGGGCCTGAGAGTCCGCGCGCAAAGGGCGGCCTCCCAGGCGGCGCCGGGGAGACCCCGCAACCGGGGCCTCCAGCTGCCGCGGCGCCTCCTCTGAGAGCAAGGGGTCAGGCCGTCTGGGTGATTCTGATGCAGGCTAGAGTTGGAGAGCTACTGTCGTATTTAATCAGCCTTCAAAAGCATCCTTTGGTCTTTTTTCAGAAAGGAACATCCTCTCTGTCTTTCGGGTCACGGGATCAAGCACCTCATCCTCGTTCTCTGTGTGCTGAGCTGTGGATTTCGGAGTGTTGGGTGAGCATGGGGTGACATTTGCCTCAAACTCGGTCTCAGCCTCTCCCCTTTAGGCATTAGGTAATATTTTATTTTAGATCCAGATTGTACACATAGTGTTCGCTCTATGGCATATTGTGTACTGGTGGGGATTGGGTCTCAGGTGGCCCATTCCCCAGATAGTGAACATTGTGCCCCGTGGGTAGTTTCTGAACCCTAACCCCCCTCCCGCAGCATTAGGCAGTATTTAGTGACTGAATTGTACTCTGCCGGTGGACATCAGTTTGATACATTGTATTTAGGTACATAAAGGTGAACTGATTTTTAAATACCTTAACTCCCTCTCCTTGCCAAATGCAGTTTTATCATTAATAAAATGATACATTTGAATCTTGTATCTATAGATTTGTTAGATTTCACACAGAAAATGTGGTCATCTGCCGGTTTCAAGTTTTTCCTTTTTATTCCTTGCAGTTTCGATACCTTATTTCTTTACTGGGCTTGCCTGGACCTCCATTTCAAAGTAGAATAGCATATAATTTGCATCCTTATCTTGTTCCAGACCTCAGAGGGAACTGTTTTACCATTCACCATTAAATAGAATGTTTGCTGTAGGTGTTTGTAAATTTTATTATTCTAATAAAACCTTTTTTTGCCTTCTGGTCTTTGTACTGGGCTAAATTATTACCAGTGAATATTGAAGCGGATTAATCACTGTTTTCCTGTGATCATTTTTGTGTTTCTATTAATGTGATGAATTGTATTAATCGATTATTCAATTTTTAACTGCCTTTCATTCCTAGGATGAAGTGAACTTGACTTGTGATTTAATCCTCATTGTGTCACAATTTTTTGCATTTATGTGTAGGAGATCTTTAATTTTTTTTTTTGAGTTATATTTTTCTTGTCTTGGAAATATTCAAGAAGACAGGTTTTCTTTTCCCCCTACTTTGGTTTTATGAAGTTTTCACTTATTTGGCTAACTTGCCTTTAAGACAGTTGCAACTTTTGTTTCCTTTGTGGCCATGTTTAAACTACTGATTTTTTTTCTCTAATGACTAGATATAATCATATTTTGAACTTATTTTAGATCATTGCTGGAAAGTTGTACTGCTTTCTAGAAATTCATTGTCTCTTTAATTCCTTTAATTTTTGCTATATTCTCCCTGCAATTATGACTCATTCGTAACTATTTTTGTCTATGTTCTGTTGCTCTTAAAATTGTTGAGTTTTTCAATTTCATTAGTTTTCGAAGGATACATATTTAGCTCTTCTGGTTCTGTTTACTAATTTTTAAAAACATTAATTTTGTCCTTTATTTTTCTTTCCAAACCTTTATGCTTTTTTTCCCCCCAACCTCATAAGTCAATGGTTAGCCTATTAAGACTAATTTTTTTTCCCTTCTGGGAGTTGATGATGCTTATACGTATTTTAATATGCACACTAAACCAGCTGTATGGCATTTCCAGTGTTATCTGAAAGTTATTTTATTAATATTATACTGCTACCCTGCCACATAATCAATCCTGATGCACTAAAGATAAATACGTGTGTCTCTATATCCTTATAGTGAGCTACATTTTTTACATAGCATGTACCACCACCTACCTGATATATTTTGTGTATTTATTGTCCTTCCCCAAAAGATTATAACATCCATGTGCTTCAGGATTTTTCTGTTTTGTCTGTGCTTTATCTGCACAGTAGTAAGATAGGGTAAATATTAAATAAATGTGAAGTGAAGGAGCAGGAAGTAAGGGCCTTAAGGGAAGCATCCTTACCCAAGAGATAGGGATTAGTCAGGAAAGTAAGTTCAATGATAGCACATTTAAATAGAATGTTTCATTTGTCCATTCTCCATAGTACCCAACAATGACCTAGGCCAAATCTTGGTAATATTAGGAAATCAGGTCCTTAATAATAACTAAATTTTAAGGTATGTGTTCAGAGGTGTACTTATGGGCTTTGGAGACAAATAGGCCCTGCATTCATAGCCTGCCTCAGCAACTTTCGAAAGGGGCAACATTAAGCATGTGGTTAGTTACTCTTAGATTACTCAACTATAAACTAACGGTTGTAATAACATCTGATTTGCAGAATTTCTATGATAAATACATAAAATATGAGAATCTCTTTGCAGAGTCTCTCACATTGTGGTTGCTCAGATGGAAAAAATTACAGTAAAGAATGTTACAATTTTTTATTGGCTTTTAAAGATGTTACTTGTTCCACTGCAGTGGAAGTAACTGTTGAATTTTCATTGTTTGAAATTTATGAAACAGTACTGTACATACTGCTATCAAGGTTAGGTCAAGTATTCTTACTCTGCTACTAGTGCACTGTGACAGGCAATTTTATCATTAAATCACAGCGTAACAGTCTTCTCTGCACCCTGCATGTAGAATTCAATGGGTTGATGCTCCTTCTCAGAAACCAGGAACCTTATAGTTTGGGGAACCTTATAGTTCTTGGGGCAAGGACAGTGGTCAGGGGCTGAGATGCAATGTCTGCTAGCCAGCCAAGGGATGCAGAAGCAATAAATATTGGGTGTGGAACCTCCAGAACCTGGTATATAAACCAGTACTTTCTTGGATTTGAAACAGGGAGTGTATGTTCTTTTTTTTTTTTGAGTCGGAATCTCACTCTGTCACCCAGGATGGAGTGGCAGTGGCACACTCATGGCCACTGCAGCCTCAACCTCCTGGGCTCAGGTGATCCTTCCACCTCAGCCTTCCAAGTAGCTGGAACTACAAGCAAGTGCCATCACACCTGTCTAATTTTTCTTGATTTATTGTAGAGATGAGGTCTTGCCAAATTGCCTACGCTAGTCTCGAACTCGTGGGCTCAGGCAGTATTCTCACCTCAGCCTCCCAAAGTGCTGGCATTATAGGCGTGAGCCACTGCACTCGGCCGAGTGTATTATCTTATGATTGAAAGATTCCTTGATAATTTTATGCTTTTTTGTTATCATGTGCAAATTGACAGCCAAACTTTTTTAGACTTCAGTTAACTTACTTGCAAAATAGCACTCTTAAATCTCTTTTTATGATAAGCCAGGATCAGAGCACCGTTTTCTAGTTCTAGGAGAGATAAACTTGCTCTACTTTCTTTTTTTTTTTTTGAGTTGGAGTCTTACTCTGTCACCCAAACTGGAGTGCAGTGGCCATTCCCGGCCACCGCAGCCTTGACCTGCTGGGCTCCGGCAATCCTTCCACCTCAGCCTTCCAAGTAGCTGGAACTACAGGCGCGTGCTACCATGCCCGGCTAATTTTTTGATTTATTGTAGAGATGAGGTCTCGCCAAGTTGCCCAGACGGGTCTCGAGCCCGCGGGCTCA
>CAUYQG010246325.1:0-19637 GCA_963574415.1 Tarsius wallacei | reverse complement strand
AGCATCAGAGTATTAAAATTGAGTTTTCATTGAGAATTTTGTCTTTTACTTTTTTATTTTATTTTTTTTTTTGAGTTGGAGTCTCACTCTGTCGCCCAGACTGGAGTGCAGTGGCTGCTCCCGGCCACCGCACCCTCAACCCGCTGGGCTCCGGCGATCCTTCCGCCTCAGCCTTCCAAGTAGCTGGAACTACAGGCGCGCGCTACCACGCCCGGCTAGTTTTTGATTTATTGTAGAGATGAGGTCTTGCCTGCCCAGGCGGGTCTCGAACCTGCGGGCTCGGGCAATCCACTCACCTCAGCCTCCCAAAGCGCGGGATTACAGGCTGAGCCACCGAGCCCGGTGAGAATTTTGTCTTTTATACTGACCCATTTGTCTAGGTCGGTGTAGATCAGTATACAAAATTAAAGTTTAAAAATAGTTTCCAGCCGGGCTCGGTGGCTCAGCCTGTAATCCCACGCTTTGAGAGGTTGAGGTGAGTGGACTGCTGAGCCCGCGGCTTCGAGACCCACTTGGGCAAATTGGCGAGACCTCATCTCTACAATAAATCAAAAAATTAGCCGGGAGAGGTAGCGCGCCCCTGTAGTTCCAACTACTTGGAAGGCTGAGGGGGAAGGATCACCGGAGCCCAGCAGGTCGAGGCTGCGGTGGCCGGGAGCGGCCACTGCACTCCAGTCTGGGTGACAGAGTGAGACAGCAACTCAAAAAAAAAAAAAAAAAGTTTCCAAGGCTGGAAATGGTGGCTTATGCCTGTAATGCCGTTATTTTGTAATTCTAGAGACTGAGGCAGGAGAATTGCTTGAAGCCAGATTTCAAGACATGTTTGGGCAACATAGCAAGGCTCTATCTCTAACAAAAAATAATGATAATAATTTAGCCGTGTATGGTGGTGCATGCCTATAGTACCAGCTACTTAGGAGGCTGAGGCAGGAGGATTGCTTGATCCCAGGATTTTGAGGCAACAGTGAGCTATGATCAGAGTACTGCACTCCAGCCTGGGTGACAGAGCATGACACGGTCTCTAAAAAGTTTTTTTTTAAACACACAAAAATAGTTTCCAGTATATTTATAATTTTATATAACGACAAGTCTGATATTCCAATTATTAGAGAAGCTTACTATTTAATAAATTTTTGCAGTAGCAAGAATTCTGGAGAAATTTTAATTCATTATGGTCTCACCTTATCACTCTACACACAGTTTAAACTCAATTATTCTTGTGATTATTGGTGGTAGTAATGGTAATTAAGACTGAGATTACATATTGGTGACTATGAATACTGAACTGGATGACTGACCAAATGACAAGGTTTTCTATTTAAGATAACTAAAACAACCATGTTAATTATTTTTCTTTTTGGCAATCTTTGCTATTTAAAATGATGGCTCTACCACTTAATCCTATAGTAAAATTTTGTTTTTACTATCTTATTAAAATTACCAAACACATTGTGTGATTACTTAGCTAAAATATATAGTAGCCTACCAAAATATTTATAGGTTTATATTTTCTCATATAAAATAAGTCACTAATTTTTGTTGTTTTTAATGCAGAATTCACATTAAAATACTTCTCTCCCTCTTTCCAAATATTTGACTGAGATCAGAACTTTTTGAATGTAAGCAAATATAACAATTCAGGAGTTTGTTATTGAACCTAATCATTAAAGAAACTTACAAAAATGTAAAATGATGTCATTTTTATCATTATTTTTAAAACATAATTATTATTAACATATATAATTTGTGGTAACATATAATGAGTTTATTATTGTACATGAAAAAACATAAAATATCATCTATCAATTTAAAACAAAAAAATTTAAACCTAAAAGTAAAATTCAAATGAACTTGAGAAAATGTTTTTCTTAGTTTTAATTTGTTAGTTCCACTACTACTGATAAATAAAATCCTCATAAATAATATATCTTCAAGTCTTCAATAATTTCCAGTAGTGTGCAGTGGTCATTAAACCAAAGTGTTAGACAAGTACTATAAAAAATTATAATAGCTCACTTTAATGTACACAGCAGAATAATGATAACAATAAAATATATTTAGCAGGACTATTAGGAGAAAATGCTATTAATGAAAATATGCCCAACTCTGTAAAATATTTTAGGATCATTTAGTCTGGCCAATATGATGACTAAACCTATGGCTTATGTTCCCCAGAAGATCATGAAAATGTGTGCCCATTTTGGTTAAATGCTATCTTGGTTACATACAATTTAGGCAGACAAAAGTTACAAAAAATGATAAATCAATACATGTGAGATTTATACTGGTTCAGTCCAGTGAAGTGGAACATTTCCAAGAGAATGGCAGGGGCAGGTTATGATGGATCTTAAGATTTTTTTGACTGGCAAGTAGTTAGTAAAGGAAATGGGCAGCTTGAGGAAGAAAAGGAAGCAGAGCAGAGTTTCTTGACAAGTAGACAAACAGAGACATAAGCAACAAGTCTTACAGTAGAATTATATGCTCAATGTTAGTTGACACACTTGACAATTGTAAATTCTATTTCACTATCAGGGATGAGTGAGTTGACCAGGGATGGCAACTCATTTTTTATTAAATGTAAATGATGCTAATGGTTTCCTGAGGTGCTCTGAGAAGGTTAAAAGTACTGTGAAATGCTTAGATTTGAAATGTCACCCTATTATATTAAGTTCTTACTTAACCTCATCAACAGGTTCTTGCAAACAGATTTTAAGTCTTTAAGTGAAACATACAACAAAACCAATTTTACTATAGGCTGATTAATATAAACAAGAGTTACGTTTCTATGGCAAATTTCTGTTCACAGAAATGTCACCAAACTTACTTTTAAAATTTTTTTTAAATTTTAAATATATGGGGTACAATTCAGGATTAGATATACAAGTGGCCATCATACAAGTAAAGTTTGGGCTTCCCATTGGTCCCCACTTTGCCTGGTTTGAGATCAGGTACACTTATTGATATTCTGTCCCCCCTCCATGACCAACAGTATCCCACTACTCCCAATTTCTTTCTTATAGTATTATGGTAAATGTTCAGAGTTTGCTTATGGGTGACAACATGTAGTACTTGGTTCTTTGTTTATGTGATAGATTACTGAGTATGATAGATTCCAAATCCATCCAAGTTGCTGTTAACTCCATATGTTTGTCCTTCCTATGACTGGATAGTATTCCATTGTATATATGTGCTACTCTTTCATCCAGTCCAATTTTGATGGGCAGCACAGTTGGTTCCATGTTTTTGCTATTGTAAATAGTGCTGCAATCAACACGTGTGTGCAGGTATCTTTTGTGTAGAATTCTTTGAGTTCCTCCATGTGTATTCCCAGTAGGGGGATGGCTGGGTCATATGAAAGGTCAATGTCTGGTTCTTTTAGAAATTGCCACACTCTTTTCCATAGAGGTTACACAAGTTTGCATTCCCACCAGCAGTGCAGAAGTATTCCTTTTACTCCGCATACTCACCAGCATCTGTTGTTGTTTGTTTTTTTAATGATGTTGTTTGTTTTATTAATGATTCTTACTGGGGTTAGGTGGTATCTCAATGTGGTTTTGATTTGCATTTCTCTGATGATCAGTGAGGCTGTGCACTTTTTCATGTGTCTATTGGCTGCCCATATATCTTTTTTTGAAAAGTGTCTATTTATGTATTTTGCTCACTTTTTAATGAGGCTGTTTTTTGTTTTTGTTTTCCTTTTGGCACATTGAGTTTCATGTAGATCCTGAATGTTAGATTTTTGTCAGATATATGACTGGCAAATATTTTTCTCCCATTCTATGGGCTGTCTCCTCACTCTCTTGATGGTTTATTTTGCTTTGCAGAAGCTTTTCAGTTTGATGATTTTCTATTTGTGTATCTTATCTCTATGGCATGGACACTTGGGGGTTTAATCAGGAATTGGTTACCAGTTCCAACTTCCATAAAGTTGAGGTCTTGCATTTAGATCTTTATCCATTTAGAGTTGATTTTTGTGTATGGTGATAGGTGGGGATCCTGTTTCAATCTTCTGCCCATGGTCAGCCAGTTTCCCCTGCACCATTTACTGAATAGGTTCTCCTCTCCCCAGTGGTTACTGGTGGAGGCTTTGTCAAAGATGAGTTGGCTAAGAAATTGAGATTTTGCTTCTGGAATCTCTATATTATTCCATTGGTCCATATGCCTATTCTTGTACCAATACCAGGCTGTTTTGGTGATTGTAGCCTTATAGTAAAGTTTCAAGTCTGGAAGTGTGATACCTCCCGCGTTGTTTCTTTTGCTAAAGATTGTTTTGACTATTCATGGTTGTTTATGCTTCCATATAAATTTCTGTATTGTCATTTTTATGTCTGAGAAGAATGATGTTGGCAATTTAATGGGTATTGTTTTGAATCTGTAGACTGGCTTTGGTAGGGTAAACATCTTAACAATGTTGATTCTTCCTATCCATGAATATGGAATATTTTTGCATCACCAAATTTCTAAATAAAGACTTCATATGCTTCTAATATCAAACATTGAAATATTGAACTAAATGTGAGCTAGACCTACCTTTAGGAAAGATTAAATAAAGCAAGTAAGATAATTTATCCAATTTTCTACTTCAGGATCTAGGCGGGCCAGAGCTTAACCCAGCAGCTTAGAGCATGAGGTAGGAAACAGACCTGAACAGGACACCATTCCACTGCAAGTGCACTCACACACATGCCCACTCTCACTTCTACTGGGACAATTTGGATGTGCCAGTTCACCCAATGTGAACATTTCAGGGCAGTGGAAAAAAAAAAAAACTGGAGTTGTAAAGGGTACTAAGAAGTAAACTCTGAATTTTCTTTTCTCTCTCTTGTCAAATTTCTAACTGAGGGGTCTATGGAGTCATAACCCTGCAAAGACTCATCAAAAGTTTTTCTTAACACTATATAATGAAGTTTGCTTTCCAACTGACTCTGGCATAACATCGCATGACAGAGAAGAAAATAAAAAATATTTTTATGACCCCACAAAGCCATCTCTTGTGGAAATTTGCATCTGTATAGAATCTCTTTCCTGAGTATCCAGAGAGGAGACAAAAATTTTCTATCTATTCTCTCTAAGGCTACCACATATGAGGTTTTATCTACATAACAAAAACTTTCTCTCAATGACTCTATCTCAATGACCTTTATCTCAATGAAGCACTGCCTTTACTGTTTCGAAAAATTTTTCAAGATGAAACCTAACTCTTGCTACTAATTGCAAATCAGAAAATCTTTTAATTCACTTGTAATCTGCAAGCACCACTACTACCTTGGAGATATTGTACCCTCCCAAGCCAAACCAATGTAAATGTCATGTGTACTGATTTTTTTGTAATCTTCAGTCTTTCTAAGATATATATATATGTAACTAAGCAGCAATTCAACTTAGGATGGTGTCATGGGCTAAGGTTACTTTCTTCAAAAATGCTGAGAACTATTATTTGGTTCTTCTAAAAAACAGTGGTGATTAGAGTAATATATTACTTAATATTGGTTTGTAGTGCTTTCTCCAAAAAAATACTCTAATACTTGCCACACTTTCATACACAAATGGATGAAAGTGTGGCAAGTATTAGAGTATTTCTGGCACTTCTCATGTGTGCTGATACACAAATCTAGTTACAATAAATTTGAATGTTCTGTCATGCCTAGAAACATGATTGACCTTTCCATTTGTGCAAAGTGAATCAAATCGGAAGGTGATTTAAATAAACTGAGCTCTGTGTGGGAAGGAAGAAACATGAATAGGGGAAGGAAAACCAGGTGTTTGTTCTCAGATAAAGATTCATAAGACGTGAATAGTGTCTAAAAGAAGCATAATAACATATTGACTTCTAGGCATAACATAAGAATCCAGAGCATGTTAGAATAGAGGACTCACAGTAGCCAGGAGTAGAGATAACAAGTGGAACCCGGTGGGAATAATACAGAGACTCACTAACGCCCATCCATATTGTCAGAGCCCCTAGAGAAGGACATGGCAAGGGCACAAGCACTCCTGTACATTCCTGAACAATATTCCTGAGAGATAATAAAAGGTGTGCTTCCCCTTATCTCCTATGCACTCCCAGTAAGTAGTGTCAGGAGATCCTTGACTTCCCCGTAGTCTATGTCCAGTCAATTTAAAGTTGTAAATTTTATTTTACTCCCTTTTTCTGAGTGGTTATAAGTTTGAATAATATAGTATCAATGTAACTGTAAGCCTTGTGATTTATATAACTTTTTTATCAATATACAAGTTTTGTGATTTGTATAACTTTTGCATAATATATGATGTCTTAGGCCTTTTACTCCTTGGCGAGCTTGATTACCACTTCTGCTGGGCCCTACTGATAAAAGCTATGAGATACCTCTGATACCTTGCACCAGGAAGTCTGGACCGAAAAATGTCACTATCAATAAATGCGGTGGAAACTCAAGTTCTATACAATGCTCTGCTGGTCACATGGCTAATGTGTAAGTACTAACAACTCTGGACTTATGAAAGTGAACTGTAAAAGCCTGGGGGTGAACAGAACCATTTTAGAAAGACCTCGAGTCTGACTCTGCTGCTTGGATTCGAACTCAGAAATAAACTTATTTCTACCAGTTCTCTGCCCCTTTGATTTATTGGTATCAAGGGGAGCAGCCAAGCATTACTTGGACCATAACAATTGGTAACAACAACGTTGCAGGACCTTGGTCGACGGCATCTCCTGATAGAGACACCCTAGCAGCTGTCAGAGCCGCTTTGCACTCTGGGGACTCTCTGGAGAGGAGTCCTGCTGACCAGGACCAAACTCTGATGAACTGGTAAGAAAGAGACCTTGCCGGGTAACCAGTCTTGGGAAGTGAATAATCTTGTGAAGTGTATTGGGGTGTGCCAATCCTGGACATATGCAGGGAAGTGGGAAAAGTTTTCTCACTTGGGCTCTTCAGGGCCACTTGGTAGGCAACAAAGGAATGTGAGCCATTAGTGCTTTTGTTGGGATATCCTTTTGTTGTATTTGAATTTGCTAAGAGAGCCAGCTGGTATGTTATGCTTTGATGGGGCATGTCATATTTTAAAAATTTGATTTGTGTGCATTTCTTTTATGTCGTTTTATGTTTTCCTTAGTGTTGCTGTCTCCCTTTGTTTAGTAATTATGTAGGCAGTGAAAACCCCCAGGAGTATAGGAAATTCCACCTTTATGAACCCAGACTACATTTTGGGTTGAAGATAAGAAGCACTTTTCCCTTCAGTCTGTGCAAACAGACTCCCTTAGGTGACTGAGGGACTTGTGAAGGTGTCGAGGACCAACTCCCATGACACGTAAGGGCCTCATAAGGATCTCTCCATTCTAGTTGTAAAGGACTCTGCAGGCTATGGAAGATCACAGGCTTGATCAGACACTCAGCAGAACTGAATCCACACCAGATGCCAGAAATGGTGATCGGAGATTTGGAAAAGGTCCAAGAGACAGATGCCAGGAAGCTGAAAGGGCTCCCAGTGTTCCTGAGGGCTACCCCATTCAGGAGGCATGCATAAGAACTGGTCACCCGCCGGGCTTGGTGGCTCAGCCTGTAATCCTGTGCTTTGGGAGGCTGAGGTAAGTGGATTGCCTGAGCCTGTGGGTTCGAGACCAGCCTAGGCAACTTGGCAAGACCTCATCTCTTCAGTAAATCAAAAAATTAGCCGGGCATGGTAGTGAGTGCCTGTAGTTCCAGCTACTTGGAAGGCTGAGGCAGAAGGATCCCCGGAGCCCAGCAGGTCGAGGTTGCGGTGGCCGGGAGCGGCCACTGCACTCCAGTTTGGATGACAGAGTGAGACTCCAACTCAAGAAAAAAGAAAAGAAAGAACTGGTCACCCAGTGCCCTGGGGCCCCTTGAGTGCTCTCAGCACCCTAAGGGAAAACCAAGACACATAAGAGGCAGGAAGAAGACTGGCAGCATCACAGCCAACAGGAGCTCCCTCCACAAGCAGCACATTTTGACCCAGAACACCTAGTGCTGTCTGGCGGTAGGAATTGCTTGCCAGTTCTACCTCATGTCTACTCCATCCTCAAATGTATACCTACTCTGTCTGGTTTCCTATGTGTTGTTTCTCCCAACCTGTCAACACTGTTAAAATTCCTGTCTTTTGTTGTCAAGGATGTGCAAAAATTGCCTGCTACTGGTTATCTTGAGCTCCTTCTTGGGACTGCATTCTCTGCCTTTCTTAGCTTGCATTCTCCTTCATGGATTCTGAAGAAGTTCATTCTAATCCACCTGTAAGAAAACATAGAAATCTCTCTTACATGCTACTTAGTCTTTTGTTAACTCAGCACAAAGTTGATGCTAACCTTAGAGAAAACAATTTTGCAAACTTCCTCTGGTAACTAAGAGATTGAATAAACTGTTCTTGTTTTCAAATACTAGCAGCCGGGTTAGTTGGAAGTGAGTGTTTCTAAAGGTTTAGGCTTTGCTCAAGACTGTGATCAACTGCTTGTCCTTGTAAAACTGTTGTGAGGTCTCTTAGGGACATGTAATGTATGCTAAGTCCCTCCTTTAAAATGTATTGCTAGATAACACCACTGTTTGTTCTTTTGGCTATGCCTGACTCGCACACCTGTCACAAGACTGATAAAGCTCTAAATTCTGAATACTTTGCAAGGCATAAGGAGGCATGGGAACTGGCCATTCCCATCTGGTTAAGTCACCTTGCTAAGCCCAAAACTTCTGCAGGACAGTGAAATACTAGGTACGCTCTGAGACGCATGGAATGAAGCCTAATCATGCTCACCTAATTGTCCACGCTTCAACTAAGATGTAATTTAGTAGTATATATAAAGTTTTTAGCATACTTACCTGTTCATAATTTAAAATAAGTAAAGTAAAAACAGACCATTTCATATCTACGTGGTCTGTTCACTCTAAAAGGATTCTGTATCAGACCATTTCAAAGGCATCATTGGAAAGTTCTGGAGCAAAGGGAAGCTTCGGGGAGATCTGGGAAAGCTTAGCTTGGAAGAAGCCATCAGGGTCCCAGGAACACCTGGCATTACTGTGTATGGCTTTATTTATTTATTTATTTATCTATTTAGAATTCTCCTTTGAAAAATGCATCACACAGGGGTTCAAAGGCAAAATTCTGAGTATTATTTGTATTTCAAAATTGTCCTGTGAGAAATGCAGTGCGTAAGAGTTCAAAGGCAAAATTTTCATGAACAAAAATATAGGTAAGACTCAATTTTTACCCTCAGACACTCTATTGGGACAGATTTTAAAGAATTTAAGCAAATTAAAATTATGCAGTTGAAAGCAAAAAAGAGTTAGTGCATTATTGTAATCAAATTGGAACTCAATACAAGTTAGCCGATGATAAGATTTGGAAGAAACATGACTTTGCTTTAATAGCATTTCGCAATTTAATTCATTTTTTAGGTATGAAGCGAAATGGTCAGAAGTTACATATGTAGAGGTTTTTTTTTTTTTTAATGTATTTCACTACCTTGCAAACAAGATTATATTCTATAAGATATTGAATACCCAACTCCAGAAGCTTTGCTCAGGACTACAAATACCAAACTCCCAATTACAGAAAACTTCTGAAGTTCTTAGCAACTGAGACATTAATAGGAAAAAGAAAAGGACTCCAGGATGAGCACTAGCGAGAGGAAAAGTAGACAAACCTATTGGCAGTTGCCACTAATGGCAAAGCTCCAGCCACCCAAAAGAGACCTGGTAAAAATAAGGAGAATGGTATCAACTGCTATGAATGTGGTCAGTCTGGGGACTTGAAGTGCAATTGTCCTTGATGGCCTAAGTTCCCAGGACCTTGTCGAACATGCGGATTAAAAAGCCACTGGAAGAGCCAGTGTGGCCTCTTCCGAAGGGGAGGGGGAACACCAAGCTCGGTGATGGTGACCACTGACTGAAGGGGCCCAGGGAGCATGGCCCGGCCCAGCACTCTGTTTACCATCACCCCAAAGAATCCTTGGGTCTGTATGGACATGGCTGGGGTCCAAATTAATTTCTTGAGTAATACCAAGGCTAAGTTTTTAGCCCTTCTGCTCGTACTGAACCTCTTTCTCCTGATACCTGCTCCCTAGTGGGAGTTAAGGGTGTTCCAAAGGTTAGACATTTCACCTACCCTCTAATCAAAAGATACTGAAAGGTTAATCCAAATTATGAATGTAAAAGGTTATCTGTGAAAAGGTAAAAAGAAAGAAAGCAGAAAGCAAAGATCTAAAATATTGTTGGTTATAAGTGTGTTTTTGGTATAAATAAATAAATATAAGGAAAAAAGAATAATTTTATCTAGAAAAGGATCTTGCATGGTAAATTTTTGTCCTATAATGGAGTGAATAGTTACCTGAAAGTAGCAAGTATAGCACGAAAATAGAAGTTTCAAGCATGTCAAAAAATAATATAAGTATATCAAAGATGGTATGTGGAAGGTTATGGAAAGATATGTAAAAGGAATTCTATAAACAACCTAAAACAATCTAGAACAATCTACTTATATGTAGTTATAGCTATAAATTTACCATTAATATCAATCACTAATGTTAGGCCAAAACACCATCATATCAAAGTAACAGTATTTTTTAAAAACACTAATCTGTCAATCCTTAGTAAGTAACTACGACGTTAAAAATAGGTAAAAATAGAATGCTTTCATTTTGTCTGAGTCAATTCGTCTATTGGTTAAATATCATTTCTGCTGAAAGCTTTAAAATATAAAACTTTGCTTCTGTAATACTTTTTGTGCTGTAAATTGTCAGCAACCTTGTCTTTTAATTCAAACTGCTAAAGGTTTATGTCAGATTGGTCACATATATGGTCAAGTTAGCTAAAATCTAAAAGATATCATTCAGTACAAGTGACTAATAACTTTAAAATCTTCTAGAACTCTTATTTAAAAACTTGTGTGCTCATAACAATTGCTAGTCTAATATAAGACTGTTAACAAAAGAAGGGTTAATTGCATAAACTAAGATAATAAAAACCCAAAATTTTATAACTTATGTATTTAAAGTATTACCAGTTATTCTTGTTATATTTTTCAGAGTCAAAAGAAAAATATTTTTCTGGGAACAATTTACAGGGTTTTTTTCTCCACAAATAAGTGTAGTTACTTGCATAAGTTCAATAAGAATTTGTTTTCTTTTGCATCACTGGTTATTTTACCAAGGCTCTAACTGAAATAATATTTCAAAGCAGACTGCTAGAGAATTAAGATTAAATTTTAAGTTAATCTGAAATTCCTTATAGGAAAAAGTTCCAAACAAAGCTAATTTTAAAAGGATCTATATGGCAAACAATCTTGTTACACTTTGTGTACAAATAAGACATATTAAGTCTAAATAAGTAAACCGATCCTACTATAAGTTGCCTTTAACAAAAATGGAAACTAAAAAATTGTGTCTCAAAAGAAACTGGTACATTCGTTTTAAATTCCCTTGTAAGTTGTTTTTATTTTAGTTCTATCATTTTCTATAATTTAAATTACATCACGAGGTCTTTTCTGCGTGCAAGTCTCCAAACATTTTTGGATTTCTCTTCAAATTTTATATAAGATTCACTTGAGTGCCTGGTTCAAATTACAGTCCAGAAATCCGTTAGGTTGTCACTACAGTCCAGAAATACATCAAAAACTTCAAAAGCTGGTACTTATAATAAAGCCACAGAAATTAAAGTTTATCATTTAAGTTATGCTGGTAACTGTAGGCCTTGTAGATTTTGTACAAAAGGTAATCAACCACCACCTAAAATTGTCAAAGTGCATTCATTCCTGGCTTCACTTAATTGTTCTACTTACTGAAGAAGGAGCAGTTTCCTTCTGTTTGATCTGTGTCTCTTTAACTGTCTGATTACATTTGTTTCTTTGGGAATTCAGCAATTTCATGCCCACCTATGGTCATGCAAGGATTCCAGCTGGTGCTTGCAAAGTACGCCATGCTGAAACAGATCTGGACACCTCAGATCAGAAAGGAAAAAAATTTTGATCTCTAGATAGGCAGGACTATGCTCACTGTCAGCTCTGAAGAAGCTACAGAAAATGGACTTTCACCCCTCAGCACCCCATATGATTATGGGATCGAAAATCTCTAAGGGAGGAATAATTGAGACAAAGTAGCTAGCATAGCTTAGACATAGGTAGATAAATTTCCCACAGGTAAGTCTTAGGAGGCATTCAGACATTTTAAAAATTACATTTTACGGCAGGCCAAATGGCAGCCCACCCCACCCCGTGGCAAATCCAAATAAAACTTCTTCAGTTCTAAGAGTAGGAAAGCCCAACCTTTCTTTTTTTTTTTTTTTTTTTTTGAGTTGGAGTCCCACTCGATTGCCCAGACTGGACTGCAGTGGCCGCTCCCGGTCACCGCAGCCTCGACCTGCTGGGCTCCAGCGATCCTTCCGCCTCAACCTTCCGAGTAGCCGGAATTACAGGTGCACGCTACCACGCCCGGCTAATTTTTTTGATTTATTGTAGAGATGAGGTTTCGCCTGCCCAGGCGGGTCCCCAACCCGCGGGCTCAGGCAATCCACTCACCTCAGCCTCCCAAGGCGCGGGATTACAGGCTGAGCCACCGAGCCCGGCCCAGCCCAACCTTTCAATTCATGGTTTAGCATAATAATCACTAGAAATCTGTTAGATACATAAGTAAACTGAACACAGATATTTGGTATTGCATCTCTCAGTTTTCAAGCCAGCCCCTGAAGTGGGTTAGTTTAGGTCCCTTTAAAATTGTTTATGGTAGGCCTTTTTCCTATTCCTCTGAAGGAAGTGGGGCTACAGACATAGGTACTCATAAGAAAATATGTTGCCCATTTGGGACAAATTTTAATCATGGTTCAAATTTTAAGCTTGCTTCCCTTAGGAACTTCCTGGACCATGGAGAAGCTAAACATCCCTTCCACCCAGGGGCGTAAGTGTTGCTAAAAGATTGGAGAGACAAAGGACCCAACCAACAGCTGCAAGAAAAGAGGAAGGGACCTTATGATGCCCTACCATCATTCATCAACTGCATTAAAAGCTTGCGGACATCAAGCCTTGAATACACCATTCCTGAATAAAAAAGTATATGCCTGAACAGAGAGACCGTGTTCCCAGACCACAGCAATAGCCTCAGTAGACAGTAGAGATGGTACAAGACTTAAAGCTGCTATTTACGCAAACAAAAGGAATCTTACTAAATGTGTATTTAGAGTGGGTCTATTTCCATGCTAGTACATTCAATTACCCAAATAGTTGGATTTGCAGGCAACTTCTAGTCTCAGAAACCTCTGGGCTTCCCTAATGGGTCTCACTTCTCTAGGGGACTAACTGGAAGCAGTTAGATCTGTACATTTGAGAATTCAGAGTAGAGAGTTGAGCGGCTAATAGTGATGAGTGGCTAATAGGATTAGTTTGCAGCAGTGGTCCATTAAGGGAGCCATAAATGAACCAGGCCACAGTTTTTTACCTTTTCATACCCGTCAGATAACTTTTGGGTAATGCATGATGTCTTACGCCCTTTACTCCAGGGCAAGCTTGATTACCACTTCTGCTGGGTCCTACTGATAAAAGCTATGAGATACCTCTGATACCTGGCACCAGGAAATCTGGACTGAAAAATGCCACTATCGGTAAATGCAGCTGAAACTCAAGTTCTATACAATGCTCTGCTGGTCCCATGGCTAATGTGTAGGTACTAATAACTCTGGACTTGTGAAAGTGAACTGTAAAAGCCTGGGGGGTGAACAGAACCATTGCTCCCTGGGTTTGAGCTCAGAAATAAACTTCTTTCGACCAGTTCCCTGCCCCTTTGATTTCATTGGTATCAAGGAGAGCATCATGTGTTACTCAGACCATAACAGGAAGGCTAGAAATAGTAGAAGAAACTTTTTTTCTGCACTGTTTAAGGCCTTCAACATCTGTTGCAATTCTTGAAGATAAAGTAAAATCGATAATAATGTTTTTGCCATGCTCAGTGGCTCAACCTGCAATCCCACACTTTGGGAGGCCGAGGTGAGTGAATTGCCTGAGCTCGCGGGTTCGAGACCCACCTGGGCAACTTGGCGAGACTTCATCTCTACAATAAATCAAAAAAAAAAAAAATTAGTCGGGCGTGGTAGCGCGCACCTGTAGTTCCAGCTACTTGGAAGACTGAGGCGGAAGGATTGCCAGAGCCCAGCAGGTTGAGGCTGCGGTGGTCGGGAGCGGCCACTGCACTCCAGTCTGGGCAACTGAGTGAGACTCCAACTCAAAAATAATAATAATAATAATAATAATAATAATGTTTTTGATACCCACTAAATTTGCGGTAATTGGTGACAGCAGCAAGTGTATTCAAATACCAAAATTAACTTTAGCTTAAAGACTTTCCATTCATTTTTATTTCACAAGTCTTGAACTCTGAATAACAAGTGGAAAGCATCTGGCCTCCCATTGTAACTAATACCACTTATCCTGTGCTATGGTCTATGGAAATACCAAATACCGAATTTTGCAAATATATTTTGCCTGAAATAATTGTCTTAGAATCTAAAGATTGAATCGTAAAGAATGTAAACATAAGGCTACCAGGAATTTGCAATTAAATTAATTAATTTGCAAACCCCAAGATGCCAAAGGAACTACACCCACTGTGCAGCGCTATGCAACTATTGGTTGCCCCAGTTGTATTCAGAAATCAGAAAACCCCTGGCAGAATAAGGTAGATGAGAAACTAGGCATGATTGTTTTGGAAGTTTTTCTATTTAGGATTGTAAATATGAGTCTTTTGATATTCAAGTTTTAAAGTACATATTTTTAGTCTTCAATTCTTTTTATCTTTGGATTTTAATTTTCAAAGAGATTTACTATATATCCTTGGGAAATTAATAACAAGAGGGATTCATATTCAAATTTACCTAATCTCCATATCATTTGCACATGATTATTGAAGTACCTTTATATATTTCATCTTAATGTGGCCTTTTATTTTCAGTTTTATGCAAAATTTTGCTTCTAACTGTAAGAAAAGCATCTTGGAAGTGTAACTTAAAAAGAGTGTATTCTGGATAACACTTGTTTCTGCCTTGTGTATCTGCTTAACTTGGAGAGATGAAAACTGTTGTTTTAGATTGCACATTATAACAACACAAACCTATATTTCTAGAGGTCCTCATCCTTCAGATGATAATTTAATAATTGTTTTGTGAATTTAGGCATTGTAAACAAATTTGATAATTCACAGAATTGTATATATTCTTATGATAATACACACTCTCAGAAAAGCTTTTTTAAATTTTTTATTCTAAATGTGTGCAGATAGCTATGTACCTTGTATTTTTATATGTTTGACAATGTGATAAAAGGAGAAGAAAATACTTGGCCTTGGCAAGAACTTAATTAGAATATAATTCTGATTCATTGCAGAATGTGCTGTAAACAAAGTGTGAAAGTTCTGAAAGAGACAATGTTTGGAAAATAGCCCCATGAGTGGCAGCAGAATAATAGTGAGTTATCTGATTAATGAATCAGAAAACAAAAAAGCTTGGAATGCTGAGCTCAGTTATTTTTTTCTTTCTTCTGAAAGGAAAACTGCTCAGGGTCCCCCCATCCCCAATGTGGTAAGTCTGAGCTCAGCATTTTTTCTTTTTCTTTTGAAAGGAAGACTGCTCAGGATTTCCTCCTGGGATCCTCCATGTGGTAAGTCTTGCATGTGTACCTCTCCATATCAGGAAACCTCACCTAGAAAAGACTGTCTGTGACAGAACAATACATTTTTCTAATTCCACATAGGAGCTGACAGACATAAACAGTGTCTTCCAGCCTGGTCTTTATTTGGAGTAAATGTGATATATCAGTCTCCATCTTTACTGTGTTTTATTTATCAACTTATTCAGATATAAACAGGAAAGAAGAGTATAGGTTATTGGATCTACTTCAGAAACTCCAAAATATTTTTCATGTTAAAGTTTATAAACCAAAATATAGTTAATGTATAATACATTAAACCAAACTATATTTTTTTCAATTGAAAAGTTCCTATTGAAAAGTGAGAATGCATGCATATGTGCACATATGTACACACATACACTCACACACACACACCTATTCTAGACATGAGTGGATTTGTATAGTGGATATGTATAGTGCTTTTTATTTAGGTACATTACTCCTTTGAGCCACTAAACTTCAAAAAAATTATATAGTTACTGAAGAAAATGCTGAGGATAAAACTTGTACAGAAACATAATGGCAATGTCATCTGAGGGAGCCTATTGCAAAGGCCAGCAGCAAGACAAAATAAATGATAAAGTGTAATCAAGAATAGAAACAAAAAAATAAAACAACCCTGATGTGAAGTCCCTGCAAAATAGCCTTACACTTTGAATTCCTTGGAGATATCATTCTCTCTGTTTAAGCAATGATGTCATAAGGTTCAATGACAAATCCTTAGCACTATAGCAAGTTGTCTTGTGTTGGTTTCTTGATTCGTACTGGCCATTTGCATAATATGACACACTAGAGTTAATGGTGAGTGCAGGGGACAATATCCATGTTAAGTGTTTTGCAGAAAGAGAAACAACCTACCTGTTAATGTAGAAGCTTATGAACAAATTCCCAAAGCACTTCAGAAACTAAGAAAGTACAGCGGACAACAAATACAGTAAATTGTCAGTCATCTAATACCTTCTTCTGTGTACCTTTTCTACTACTGTGAAGACAACATGTTTCTATAATGATTCCAAATTGGGACAAAGTAGCATATTTTCAGGGATAAGTGTCAGGTCAGATCTATTTCACACACAAGACATAAAGAAGTTGCAAAATTACTAGAAAAATGACTGATAAGTATATAATCTGGAAATTTGAGATAAAATTATTCTCAGCTCTCCAAAATACAGAATTTTGAAAAACATCTTGGCCTTCTCGTGAGTTTTGTGTTCTACACATTTCTCACTTCAACTGAAACCAGTCTAATTTTCTACTACCTGCCTAATTTAGCACCATGCTGATAAACTGCAGATTTAGAAAACTATAACAAATTTTAAAACCTCTTTTCATGATAACATTCCTTTCAAAATGTAAGAAGGTCTGAAGACAGTATCAGCATACTGTAATGGTAACAAGAACAGACATGGGAGCCAGACTTTTGGAGATTAATGCTTTCCTCTTCTATATGGACTATGGCATAACAGGTCAATTCTGCACCTTATGTTTCTCAGGTCCAAAATTAAAATAAAAAATTATTATTTTCTTCTCTCTTAAGGTGTTTATAAGTATGATGAGGTTTAATATTACAACACTGCTTGGCATAAGTAAGCACTATATATATTTTAAATTTTAAAAATCTACATCCCAAAAAATGGCGTATAGATACAAGACTTTCTGTAACCAGCAAATCAAGTTTATTTCTTTTGTTATATATCATCATAATATTCTTCATATCCCTTACCATAATTATTTATTTTTATAAAAATGTACTTATTATTTATTCCTTAGTAGGGTATAAACTCCAGGACAGCCGGGACAATGTATATATGTATAAATATTTTACATATTGATTATTCAATGGTTAACATTAACTGATAGCAAAATATGTGTTAAGTGAATGATTGAAAAATAAAAGATATGTGACTCACATTTTATCTGATCTATACAAGAAGAATACTATGTAGGCACTCAATTATTGCTTAATCAAATAATCTCTACTCTTGGCTATTCAGTCAAAGATCAGAAAACTACAATTGCTATCATGTAGACTATATAAAGCAAGCATATTTATTATAATCATAAATGTAGCAGAAGCAATGCATAACGCTGTAAGAAAATATAGCTTGAGAGTGTCCACATAGAGTGAGTTTTATACTATGCCTGTTTCATTCGTGTGCCACCTCAAAGCTTCTAACAAGCAGTAACTGATTTTTCAATGTGAACATCATAGGAGAAGAATTCTGGAGGATTTCCTAGGTCATGGTAATTCTGTATTTCTAGAGTTCCCCACTCTTCAGGTTAAAACTAAATATTTTGTGTGTGTGATTTTGAACTTTGTAGACAAATAGCCAATCTATATATTAAAGTGCATTTTATGGTGGAATACATGTCTAAAGCTGTTATACAATGTATTTTAAATTAATATACAGTACGGTTCACTATTTTTGGTATACAGTTTTATGTAGTTAATATACATATACATTCATGTAACCACTACCATTATCAGAATAAAGGATAAGTTCATCACCCCAAAATATCTCCTCATGCTATCCACTTGTAGTCAAACTTTCTCCACACGCCTGACACCATGATATGTTACTATAGTTTTGTCTTAGAGAGAATTACATAAAAATAAAATAACATAATATGTAGCCTTTAGAGCCTGTCTTTACTCAGCATAATGCCTCTGTGATTCATTAAAAACTGCTATATGTATCAATAGTTTGTTCTTTTGTTGCAAATAAGTATTGCATTGAATAAATTTGCCACTGTTTGTTTCTTTTCCCATTGAAAGAAATTTGGATTGTTTCTAGTTTTGAGTAATTATGAACAAAATTGTGGAGAGCCTACTATGAACCATGTATCCTTCTACATGAAGGAAGCAGTTGCAAGAAAGGAAGAAAGTTATAATACCCATTTCACTTAATGTCAGTTAAGAAATTAATTATGATATCAAAATAAAAAATGTAAAGTAAAATGTGTGGCTTATTATTTTCTTCAGATGTCTAAGATTTTATTCTGATACACTTGAGAGAATATAACTATGGACTGAATTAAGACTATTGAGTCAATCATTGTTTTTCAGTTTGCATCTTGACTACATGCTACTAAAATGTACAATGGAAGTTGTATTTCAGAATAATGAATGAAGCTCTTTTATTTGTTTTTAAGTTATTAAACATAATTTATTAGAATTGCAAAAGGAGGGACTAGGCAACATGTGTTTTGCTTGAGCCCTCATAAGTGATTCTGATAAATACTCCAAGTCAAGATTGACTTCTCTATATTTTTGAACTAAAAACCCAGAGAAATGCTGACCAAGATGTCACTTTAAAGTGGATAATAAAAAATAGTGGATTTGACACTGGAAGCCATCTACTGCTGAAATACATACAGTTGAGATTCTACATTGAGCCCATTTTAAAATAGAGGGCAATGCACTAGAAGTTTCTATAGATTCCAAAGGTGGAAACAATAGATTAGCATGAGCACTCTTCCAGTACTTGGTGTTTTCAAATGGTCAAACACACCTTCAATTTTTGTTTGTCCATCATGTCATTCCTTTCTCACCTGATTCTGATCATGCCAAATTGACTGACAAACTCAATTTAGTATATCATCTCATTTCTTTCAATAGTTTTTTTGTCAAATGTGTTTGCTCTGTGAATTTTTACCCTGACTTACTTAAATAAAAAGGTGAATACCTTTCTCCTATTACAGTTAAAAATCCTCTCTGTAAAGATTACTTGTTTCCTATTTTGTATGGTGATAGGAGTTGTATCATTTAATTCTATATGTTTAACAAGAAATAAGATAAGTAAAGTAGAGATATAAACAAACATAGCTATCCAATCAGGTGGGAGAATAGCTGAAAGAGGTGACACAGTTAACCAGAAGGATTAGAATCAATTTAAAAAAAAAGAAAAGAAAGAAGGTAGCTTAAATTATGTCTTTTTTTAACAGTACTACTTCTTTAAATAAAAATATAATTTTTTTTCTTAAATAGGCTT
>CAUYQG010246318.1:0-16144 GCA_963574415.1 Tarsius wallacei | reverse complement strand
AGTTCCAGCTACTTGGAAGGCTGAGGCGGAAGGATCGCCGGAGCCCAGCAGGTCGAGGCTGCGGTGGCCGGGAGCAGCCACTGCACTCCAGTCTGGGCGACAGAGTGAGACTCCAACTCAAAAAAAAAAAAAAAAAAAATTAGCCAGGTGTGGCGGCGCATGCTTGTAGTCCCAGCTACTCAGGAGGCTAAGGCAAAAGGACTGCCTGAGCCCAGGAGGTTGGGGTTACTATGAGCTGTGATTGTGCCGCTGCACTCCAGCCAGGGCTGAGTGAGACCCCAACTCAAAAAACAAAAAAGGGGTGGGGCGGGGGGACAAAAGGCATGAAAAGACATTCCACTGAAGAAGATATACAGATGGCAAACAAAAGACATTCCAGAAATGCAAATTCAAACCACAATGGGATATCACTACATACCAATCAGAATGCTCCCCCTCCAAAAAACAGTGTTAATAACCAATACTGGTAAGGATAGAGAGAAACTGGCTCATTTATACACTGCTGGTAGATACATAAAATGGCAATGCCACTTTGGGAAACAGTCTATCAGTTTCTAATAAAACTAAAAATGTACTTACCATAGAACCTAGCAACTGCACTCTTGTACATTTATCCCTAAATAACAAAAATTTATATTCATGGTGAAACTTGTAGACAGAAGTTCGTAGCAGTTTTATTTGAAAACTGCTGGGAAAAAAACTGGAAGCAACCCACATGTCCTTTAATAAGTGAATGGTTACATAAACGGTGGTTCATTCCCATTCCATGGAATCCTATTCAGCAATAAAATGAAATTAACTACTGATAAATGCAACAACTTGGATGGATCTTAAAAGCACTAAACTGAGTATAAATAAGCCAATCCCAAAAGATTACATACATGATTCCACCATTTTTTACAAGACAAAATATTAAAATGTATAACAGACCTGAGGTTGCTAGGGGTTAAAAACAGGCTGGAGGAAAGGGATGCACAGAAGGGAGACAGGTGATTACAAATGGACAACATGGGGGATTCTTGCAGTGATGTTAAGCATCTGGACTGTGGTAGTAGATATACAAACCTACAGATAATAATACTGCATAGAACTCAATACAAACACATTTATACACAAATGAGTACAAATAAAACCAGGCAGGTATAGATATAATCAGTAGACTGTATCAATGTCAATATCTAGGTCATGATATTGTAGTACAGTTCTGTAAGATGCTACCATTGGTGGAAACTGGGTAAAGGGCAAACAGATCTCTCTGTATTACTATTACAGCTGCATATGAATCTTCAATAATCTTCAGATAAAAGTTTAATTTTACAAAAGACACTATTAACAAAATGAAAAGGCAAGCCAGAGTGAAAGAAAATATTTACAGGACATATATCTGATGAAGGATTTGTCTATGATATATAAAGAACTCCTACAAGCCAATATTAAAAAACAACACAACTTTTTAAATAAAAAAACAATTTGAACAGACACACAACCAATGAGATGCAAGAATGGCAAATAAACACATGACAAGATGGGGTGTATCATTAGCTAATAAGGAAATGTAAGTTAAAACCACAATGAGATGTCACTACACAACCACTAGAATGACTAATACCAAGTGTTGAGAGAGGATGTGGAGCAACTGGAACACTCACAACATCCCTAGAGGGAATGCAAAAATGGCACAGCCACTTTGGAAGAGACAGTTTGACAGCTTCTTAAAGTTAAACATACACTTACCATATGACCCAGCAATCCCACTCCTAGGTATTTACCTAAGAGAAATGAAAACATATGTCTACACAAAGACTTGTACTCAAAAGTTCATAGCAGCTTTATTCATAATCACAAAAAGCTGGAAACAACCCAAATGTCCATCTACCAGATAATTTATAAGCAAATTGTCATATATACACACAATACAACACTATTCAGTGATAAAAGAAAAGAACTGATGCTACAAGTACTAACATGGATGAATCTCAAAAGCGTTATGCTGTACTAAGTGAAACCCAATCAGTCAATAAAAACTATATACTCTATCAAAACTAGTGACCAAAAAAAAAAAAAAAGCACACAAACTATAGTAATTACTGGCTAAAAGCCAGTTGCAGGGAGAAAGGATTGACTACAAAGGGACATAAAGGAACTTTTGGGGGTAAAGGAAACAATCTGCATCATGATTGTGGAAAGAATGTAGAATTGTGTATATATCAAATCTCACTGACTGCACACTTAAAATCTAAAATCTGTGAATTTTGTTCTATGTCAACTATATCTCAAAAAGTGTTAAATTTGAATTTCCAGAAATACTATTAAAAGTTAAGAAATAGGTTATAAAATATAGTTAATGGAGTTTACTAAAGACAATTAAGATTAAATTATGCAGACCTAATTTAAATCATTTATCCATTTTTATAAATTATAAAAACAAGAGCAAATCCATAATCTTTTTCTAATACTGTAATTCCTATTCAGATAGTAATATGTAAATGATGTCATTTCTTTATTCTTTATTTCTATAGGCCTCTCTCTCACCACACTAACAAAAATTAACTCAAAATGGATTAGAGATTTAAATGTAATACCTGAAACTATGAAACTACTAGAAAAAAACATAGGAAAAATGCTTCATTACATTGTTTGAATAGGACCTCAAAAGCTCAGGCAAAAACAGACAATACAGAAAAAAAAAAAAAATAGTGAGAAGACAATCTACAGAATGGAAGAAAATATTCACAAACTATTCATCTAACAGGGAGCTAATATCCCGAATAGGCATGAACTCAAAACGGGGGGAAAAAAAAAAAAAAAAAAAGCAGATAATCCAATTTTAAAATGGGCAAAAGATCAGAATATATTTCTCGAAAATAAATAAATAAATAGGCAAAAAGTATATGAAAAACGCTCAACACTAATAGGGAAATGCAATTCAAAACCACAATGAGATTATCACCTCACCCAAATTAGAATGGCTTTTATCAAAAAGACAAAAAATAACAAAAGCTAGTAAGGAGATGGAGAAAAGAGAACTCTTTTACACTGCTGAAAATGCAAATTAGTGCAGCCACTATGGACAACAAAAAAAAGGTCCCTCAAAAAATTAAAAACAGAACTACCATATGATCCAACAATTCTACTACTGAGTATACATCCAGGGGAAGTAAAATCCGTATGATGAAGAGATATTTGCACTCTCACAATGCTATTCACAATAGCCAAGATATGGAATCAACGTAAGTGTGCATCAACGGATAAATGGATACAAAAAATGTGATATGTATACACAATGAAATAGTATTCAATCACAAAAAAGAATGAACTCCTATCATTTGCAACAACACGGAAGAACCTGGAGGAAATTATGTTACGTGAAATGAGCCAGACACGGAAAGACACATACTGCATGATCTCACTCACATGTATAATCAAAAAAAGTTTATCTCATCAAAGTAGAATAGTGGTTACCAGAGGCCAGGAAGAGTAGTGATGATGGAAAATGGAGAGAAGTTGGTACAGTTAGACAGGAGGTGTAAGTTCTGGTATTCCATTGCACAGTAGGATGACTATAGTTAAAAATAATGTATACTTCAAGTACCTAGAAGATTTGGAATGTTCTTACCACGAAGAAATGAGAAATGCCTGAGGTAATGAATATGCTAATTACCCTGATTTGACAAAGCATATATAGATAGCAAAACATCACACTGAACTCCATAAATATATAATTGTTATGGATTTAAAAAATGACTTACATTTTTAAAGTTGTATGAAAATTGTATTTCTTTATTAATTGTGTATGCAGGCATGTAGTCAGTTTTGGTGTTTGGCTTTGGGATAATTACATTTAAAAATCATATATAAAAATAAGACAGGTACTTCATTTTGAGACCAATACAGTACAGAGCCTTTTAAAGGCACATATCTCAAAAAATGTTCACTGCAAAGAAGTAAAAGGGAAATTAACATTATATACAAATCTCTTCTCAACTCCAAACTTAGCAAATTTCATTTATGACAGGCATTTTCCACTGAAAAGTTGCCTAATGAATGTAAAGTTAGGTAAGAAACAGAGGAAATCCAACTCCTCTCCAAGCGATTCCATGATTGAAAATCTCCAAGATTTTTAAGACTCTTCCCAACCCCTCTTCTCCAGTGCTTCTTTTCCTACTGCAGAAGTTTTAAAACCTGGCCCAAAATTTCTCCAACAAGAGGTTGGGGTCTTTATGTCCCACTCCCTTTAAATGTGGGGGCTCTGTGATTGCTTGCTAAATAGAATATGATAGAAATCATGTTATAGTTTCTGGGCCTAGGCCCTACACTGGCAGCTTCTACCTCTTGTCTTTTGAAATGTTCACTGACAAGCTAAAGAGTATATCCAGGCCACGTGGAGAGGTCCAAAATAGGTATTTCAGCTGAAGTCCCAATCAACAGCCATCAACCACTAGAAGTGAGCAAAGAAATGAGTGAGGAAGCCACCACCTCACTGGAACCACGTGAAACCAAGGTAGACCCACCTAATTAAGTCCAGTCAACATCCAGAGCCATAAAAGATAATGATGATTTCTACTGTCTGAAACCACTAAGTTTGGGATGACTTGTTATAATACAATAATAACTGGAGCATCCCCATATTTCTTCCTATTCCTAATCCATACCAGAGCCTGTAGTAATGGAAAGTACAATGGCAGAAGGATGTAAATTCCAAACTACACCATTCCTTCCTCTCTCCCTACTCCCAAGTTGACAAACATAAAATGTTCGAAACTCAAAGTGTTTAGGGAAGGAAAGGTCATGTATAACCCTGTTGCTGCCCCTTTTCACTCTGAGTTCTGCCTCTCGCCCTCGGAACACTTAATAATAGCAAACAAGAGGAAGGGCATGAGGAGGAATGCTGTTTAGTCCTCTTATCTCGGCAGTACAAGCAGCAATAAGAGAAACTGGAAAAATCCAGTCCTGCCTTTTTTTACAGGTTGACTCCTGGCATCTCATTTCTCCAACCTCTCTCTTTTCTTACGCAGCACATCCTTGGTCAGCAACAGTTTCATATACAAAGAGGAAAACCAAGACAAAAGGAAGAGCCCAGTAGTCCCTGCTCTTCACTAGTTCCCGCCACTTATACCCAACCACAAATCCCAGCAGTCCTCCCTCAACAGAGTTCTGTCTCAAGTACTACAACTAAACAGTAAGCTGAGAACTAACTATATCTCAAAATCAACAACAACAACAACAAAAAACTCTCCCAACTTATAGCTTCCTCATGAAGTCTAAACTTCTTTAAAAGGGATATGAAACCATACTTCTATTACATTGTATAATGCAAAGGGGATATATCTTTCCACAGAGTTCAACTTAATCCTTTATGTACCAAATATCTGATACATTAAACTTGATGAGACTAAGCAAGTACAAGTATCTTGTAGACACCCTAATAAACATATCCTAAGTTCATATGTACCGTAGATTCCAATGTGTCTAACTCTCAAATCAGTCTACTCAGCTTTTACAAACTGGAGTATCCCCAATGGGGGAAAAAGGGGCAGGAACACAGGGTGGTGAGTAATTTTGGAAGCCTGAAAATGCTCTTTTAGTGATTTTTTGTTTTATGTTTATTTTAAGTTATAATTTGATAATAAAGATTTAAGATGAATATGGATGGCTACCTTGTAACAGTGAACATCAATACAATCTTTTGTTTACAAAACCCCTGATCTTTGATGAAAAAGATCAGATGCACACTTAATAGGTAAATTAAACCTTCTTGTCAAAATCATTAGTTCAAATGGAAAAAGGAATCAGAAAAATTAAGCCAATGCTAGTATAGACATACTGAACTCAAAAGAAGTACATTTTAAGAGGCAGTACATTTCCAATGGAAATGGGCATTCGGATCCAGCTACTCAAATTAATAGTCCCAGAACCAACAGCATCAGTATCATCACCTTAATAAAAATGCAAAATCTGGCCAGGCTTAGTGGTTCACACCTATAATCCCAGCACCTTGAGAGGCTGAGGCAGGAGGACTGCTTGAGCCTAGGAGTTCCAGACCAGCCTGGACAACAAAGTGAGTTCTTATCTATACAGAAAAATTTAAAAATTAGTCAGGTGTGGCAGTACGCCCCTGTAGTTCCAGCTACTCAAAAGGCTGAGGCAGAAGGACTGCTTGAGCCCAGGAGTTCGAGACCAGCAGCATAGGCAACATAGCAAGACCTCGACTTAAAAAAAAAAATTAGCTGGGCATGGGGGTGCATACTTGCAGTCCCAGCTACTTGGGAGGTTGAAGCAGAAGGATCACCTGAGTCCAGGAGGTCGAGGCTGAGCCATGATCATGCCACTGCACTCTAGCCTGGGCAACAGAGTGAGAACCCGACTCAAAAAAAAAAGTAGATGGACTCCTACATCCCACTTATTTGTAATCATACTTATTTGTAAGTGTGATGTAGGATAAGATACAAAAATTAACTCAAAATGGATCAAAGATCTACATGTATGAGATAAAGCAATAAAACTCTTAAAAGAAAACAGGTCATGGGTAAACCTTCATGACCTGAGAAGACTGGCAAGACTTTTAGATACAACCAAAAGTACAAGCAACAAAAAATGGATAAACTAAACTTCATCAAAATTAAAAACTTTCGTGGAAACTATAAAGACTGTGAAAAAATAACCTACAGAATGGGAGAAAATATTTGTAAACCATATATCTGATAAGGGCCTAGTATTTAGACTATATCAAGAACTTACAACCCAAAAACAAAAAAGATAACCCAGACTGGACACAGTGGCTCACATTTGTAATCTGTAAGCCCAGTGCTTTGGGAGGCCAAGGCAGGAGGACTACTTGAGGCCAGAAGTTCAATACCAACCTGGTAACACAGTATGACCTCATCTCTAAAAAAATTTGTTTTTAATTAGCTGGGCATGGTGGTGCATGCCTGTAGTCCTAGCTCCTCAGCGGGGCTGAGGTGGGAATATCACTTGAGCCCAGGAGTCTGGGGTTAAAGTTAGCTATGATCACACTGCTGCATTCCAGCCTGGGTAGCAGAGCCAGACCTTATATCTTAATAATTAAAATATATATATATATATATGCCAGACATGGTGGCTCATACCTGTAATCCCAGCACTTTGGGAGGCTGAGGTGAGAGGATTGCCTGAGTCCAGGGGTTTGAGGCCAGCCTGGGCAACCTAGAGAGACCTCATCTCTACAATAAATCAAAAAATTAGCCTGCCACGGTGGCGCACACCTGTAGTTCCAGTAACTTGGAAGGCTGACGCAGAAGGATCGCCTGAGCCCAGGAGGTCAAGGCTGCGGTGGCCATGAGTGTGGCACTATGCTCTAGCCTAGGCGACAGAGTGAGACTCCAAATTAAAAAAAAAAAAAGCTTTATTATTTACCAAAAAGAAAAAAATTACACTAACAGTAACCAGAAATGCAAAACAGCTAAGAATAAACCAAATAAGAAATATCTTAAAGACTCAAATGAAGAAAATTATAAAATTTTACTGATATTCAATTAAATGAGCCAAATATATAGAGAAGCAAATTATTTATTTCTTCAAAAATATATTTCTAGCACCTCGCACAGTATCTGGCACTTAAGAGCTTAAACAGGCAATATATTTGTTGAATGAAATGATTCAATACCATAAAGATGTCTGATGCCTCAAGTAATCTAAAAACATGGACTCCCAATTAAAATCAATTCCAACAGATTTTTTAACTGACCTTGACAAGTATTACATGAAGGAAAAAAAAAAAAGAAAATCATAATAAGCTGGTAAAACATTAAGAGCATCAACATGCCACAGATGTCTTAAATTATCCATAAGAGAGTCTCAAGCATTCTAAGCACCTGTAAGACAAACATTAACAGTGGTCAGCTTGGTAAATGTCTCACACATGCCTAAGTCTAGTTTAAGAATTCCTAAACCAGCAGTTCTCAAATTAGTCCCCAAGATCTCTTAAGGAGTGAAAACTGTCTTCAAAATAATACCAAGGGGCTACTAGCCTTTTTCATTCTCATTTTCTCACAACTGTACAGCAGAGTTTTTTCCAGAGGTTACATGATGTTGAGATAATGCTACAGATCAAATGCATAAGCAGATATGAGAATCTATATTCTATTAAGTCAGAAAGTAAAGACGTTTGCAAAAAATGTTTAACTCAGGCCAGGTGCAGTGGCTCATGCCTGTAATACCAGCACTTTGAGAGGCTGAGGCAGGAGAATCACTTAAGGCCAGAAGTTTTGAGACCAGCCTGGTCCACATAGCAAGGCCTCATCTCATACAAATTTTCTTTTAAAAAATTAGCTGTGATGGTGACATATGCCTGTAGTCCCAACTACTTGGGAGGCTGAGGAGGGAGGATCACTGGAGACCAGGAGTTCTGAAGTCGCAGTGAGCTATGATTGTGCCACCGTACCCCAGCCTGGGTGACAGAGCGAGACACCCTGTCTCTAAAAATTTAAAATAAAATTTAAAATTATCTTTGGAAAGTACAGTTATTTAACAATGTTATCAATATTACTGTGTAATGTACTTTTATTTTAAATTAAAGAACTTTTTTGGTTTTACTTTGTAACATTTTTAACTGGCACGTATAACCCATATAAACAAGAGCACGTTTGTGTTCTTTAGTAATTTAAGAGTGTAAAGGAGTCCTGGGACCAAAAAGTTTGAGAACTACTATTCTAACACAACCACTGATACTCAGTTTCTCAGTAAAACAATGCCTTGCCCACTTTTTAGATCAATTGTAAGACTGGAATAAACTTAGAAGGATAAATAAAGCACAAGTAATAGGCAAGTACCATTAAAAGTAGCTGAATGAGCTCCCTACAGAGATCTTTGGCATAGGCGGCTAGAGGGGTCACTACTAACAAAAGTCCATAATCTGCCTTCATTTACAGCAAACGAGGACTTCTTCCCCTATCAACTTCCTAAAGTGTCAGTATAGGAACAAGCTAGCCAAAAGAACTAAGATTATGCATCTTTGTTCTTTTTTGATCTAATTTATACAGACAAGAGTTTTAGTAATTAAAAAATATGCAAGAAAGAAATAAATTCCTTTACTGAACCTAGACTGTTTTAACTATTTGCAACTTATACTCTTCTTTCTCTGGGAAGCTTTGGAGTGCCTATTATGTTCAGATCATTCTGGACACGTCCCTTAAGCAGATCAGCATGTTTTCTATCACAGACCTGCCACCCTGATCACATCTAACAGACTGGGATGAATGTCTGAAAGGCAATCATCTAAAGTTTAGGCAGCTGTCTCAGAGATGGCCAGAACTCCCACAAAAGGAGGGAGGTTGCCAATAATGACAGAACATTTTTTGTATTTAAAAGCAAAGAACAGTGGAGTCACTAAACTGGCTTACCACTAACATAGAGAGCCACAGAAACAATCTGAGGCTGAAGGCATTCATTCAGAGCTCTACTGAATCCTGAATGACATCCCCACCACCATAACTGTGGGATAGGTGAAATAATTATCTTCCCTCCAAATGAGGGGGGTGGGGGGAGTTAGGGTGTTGGAGAGTTGACAGAGTTGCATTAATCTCATTAAGGTAATGTACCAGATTCCTTATAACTTGAAAAAAATCTAACCGCCACACTTAGTTATCAACTTCAAATAAATCCTCAAAACAAAACAAAAATCCGTAAGGACTCATTATATAAACTGATGACTGGGAAGCTTATAGAAGGAATGGAAATACTGCCGTATATTTTGTCTTATCTGCAGATATTGAATCCTAGGCCTTTGTCTCAACAAGGTTCCCAGAAGACTGAAAAATGGTAAGAAAACTTATTGAACATCCTATCAAAACTCATTCTCAAAATTACACAAACTGAAACAGAATTCTAGAACTTGGTCATTAAGTAAAGTTCTAGAATTCTAAAAATACACAGGAACATGTCAGTCACTGACATAACATATATTATACAAATAAAATTAGGTAAATTCAAATCTAATTTTAAATGAACACTGAGTGGCTAAAAAGTCTAAATAAAGATTAATTAAGTATAAGAATTAATTAGCCGGGCATGGTGGCACGCTCCTGTAGTCCCAGCTATTTGGGAGGCTGAGGCAGCACTGCCTGAGCCTAGGAGTTCGAGGCTGCAGTGAGCCATGATTGTGCACTGCACTCCAGCCTAGGCAACAGGGGAAGACCTCGACTCAAAAAAAAAAAAAAAAAAAGGATTAATAGTCAAACATTTTATGTCCTTCCCAAGAACTGAAAAGTAGGCTCCATGCCTCCTCACCTCGATAATAAGCAGATGCTCACTTCTCACCCAGTTCTACCTAGCCAGAAACATGCTTGGCTTAGGACTGCTGGAAGAGAAGGAGAGGAGAGAGGAGGTAGGACGACAGTAAAATCTCCGAAGCGGAAATCTTCAAACAAGAGCATAAAACTAGACATGTATTTCATTTTACAAACAAGAATATTAATCCTAAAACAGGACTTTCTCCTTTCAGACTTCCTTTTCATCCTGAGTTTTTGTCCCTTTTAAAAATACTCAAAACATCATTCTGGAAGACAGTAATTATTTAAATAAACAAAGGGGAAAAGCAAACTAACTCACAAAGCAGAACTTCCTATTCCCCACCTCCCCAATGTTGTATGTGGCGTGCCAAAGTCAAAACGCCAAGCAGTTCTGGCCAAAGGGAACTCTGCGAAACCTCAGGATTTCTCAGATAAAATTTGAAAGGCAGTCACGCATTTTCATGAAGCATTAAAAAATACATAAACTTCATACTGGTAAATGAGAAGATGGATGTCAATATTTTAAAATTATACTGCCACCACTTTCCCTTTAACATGAGCCAAATAGTAAAGACTACAAATTAGTTTGACAGAGGAAAAAAAACCCAGTAGCACTTCTTCTCACTACCAAACCAATCATTTAACAACAGGGTCTAGTGTCTGCAAGTTAAACTTTACACCAGCCATGAAAACCTTAATAAGTCAACGAGACATTCACTTTTCTCTAAAAACACACAGACAAAAATAGGTATCTCCTCTCCTAATGGCTTTTTTCCACTGTGAAAGAACCTAGAAACTAAAAACTGGAAGTAGAACAACATATATAAGCTGGACACAGTGGTGCACCTGTAGTCCCAGCTACTCCAGGGGCAGAGACAGAGGATAGTTTGAGACCAGGAGTTCAAGACCAGCCTGGGAAACACAGTGAGACCTCCCCATCTCAATCAATCAATCAATCAATCAATCAATCAATAAATAAATAAATACACACACACACACACACACGTGTGTTTATTTTTTAATCTAATGAACAGATGTGTGTAATCCTGAACCAAATAAATGAATTTTTTAAAACTGTAATACGACAATCAAGGAAATTAAAAACTTGACTGGGTATTTGCTAATATTTAAGACATCACTGCTAATATTTCTTAGGCTTGATGATGGCATTGTAGAGTTCTTTTTTAAGTTTTTATCTCTCAGACACACCTGATGGACTTTCAGATGAAAAACTACTGAGATTTGCTTTAAGACATCTAGCAGGTGGGTGCCTGGTCTTGGGCTAACAATGGTTGAAGCCAGATGACTGACACATGAAGATTTATTATGCTCATTTCTCCATTTTGTCCATATGGTTGAAATTTTCAGTGAGGACAAAAGTGTCCCATGCATCAAAAAGTCCTGTCAAAAGTACACAAACTTGTGTTCCACTACACCACCCATAACTCTGCTTATTTTTTCTTATGTGTTTCGGTTTGAGTAACGATAAATTCTGTTCTCCAAACCCATTAACTGAACAAAAACTGAACTCCGAGACTGTCCTTGCTGTCTTGTAACCCCGCTCATCAACTAGCCCCGTGCTAGGTGAGGAAGCAATTCGGGATTCCAACCCATAACCAGGAATCTTATTTTAACTTCAAGACCACACACCTGTTTTGAGTCAGACTGGTGAGCTAGCACTGGTGTTGCAAGTTACCTTACCCTCGACCTGGCATCTAAACTACGTTTGGTGGGAAGCGCACACGGGCGAGAAAAGTAACAGATGCTCGCTCCCAGGAAGTAAACTCTTTCCGCGAAGGGAGTAAACGACGACGACGACAACAAATTCAATCGGATGTGACACACAGAGATCTTTCAGAAGCCTCCAGGGAAGTAATTCCCATGCAGCCTTACACTCCCAAAGCGTGTTCGGCAGTTGGAAAGGAGCGACCCTGCTGGGCTGGTGTCGTCTCCTCTCCTCCCTTCTTAGGGGAGGGCCAGAGAGCAAAAAAAAAACCACGACCAAAAGGCCGGAAGAAGCGAGAAGCGGGGCGGCCGGACGCTCAGCCCTGCGCTGCACGAGCTCGGGACCCAAACTAGATCAAGTCGGGAGACAGCGAGCGGCCAGCACCCCTCGGACCTCCACCGTGCCCGAGAGGCAGAGCGGAAAGCCCGGCGGCTCGGACCCCGACGCGGGCCCCTGCTCGCGCGCGTCCTCGCAGGTTCACGAGGCAGACGCCCCTCCCGACCCTCGCCGAGGGCAGCGCCCACCCGCCCGGCCACGCGGGCCGGCCCGACCCCTCCCCGCCGGCTGGGAACCTCGGGCTCCCGCCCAGCTCCTCGGGCCGGGGGAGGAAGGGGCAGCGGCGGGACCTGCCCGGGAGGACCCGCCCGCCATGGAGGCCCTCCGCGCCCGCCCGCCCGGCCCCGCGCTCCCGGACTCGCGCCGCCCGCTCCGGGCCCAGGCCCGGGGCCCCGCGAGGCTCGTCGCGAGCCTGGACCCGGCGCCCGGCGGGACCCGCGCACCCCACCGAGCCGCGGCGGCCGCCGCCGCGCGAAACCAACCGCTGGCTACCTGTCCTCGCTCTTGTTTTTCTGCTTCTTCCCCATCGCCTGTCAGCGGCGCTCGCGGCCCCAGCCTCTCGGCTCGGGCTCTCACAGACCCACTGTCTCCCGGGCGACTTCGGGCTCCGCTCGGCCGCCCTCCCTCCGCGCCGCCGCCGCTCGCACCCGGCTCTCCACAGACCCGCGCGCTGGGACAGGGCACATATGGTGTGAGCGCTCCGTGCGCACGCGCATCGCCCCGCCGCCGCGGCGTGGGGACGCAGGGCGCGGCTCATCGAGAGCGGCGCTTCGGGTAGAGCGTCTTCGGGGGCCCCGCCGGCCAGGCGGGAGTCGAGCGCCCCCTGCCCGCAAGCGTCCTCCACGCGCCGACGCCCGCGCGCTCTCCGGGTTCTGGAACCCGGAAGTGGACCATGAAGCTGTCAATTCACCGCGTCGGCCACGTCCCCACGGGTGAACGCCGGCTTCGGTCCAGGAGCGGGCTTCCGACTTCCTGTGTACCTCTGCATTCTTCAGACGCACGAAGCCTGGTGAAGACCCACAACGTACCCACCGTGAGCCCCCTGGGGTTCGCTAGGGAGATAAAGCCAGGACAAGATTGGGACCGCTCAGTAACGCCCAGGGATTATGACGTATGTACAGGTCACTACAGAAAATATACAAGGACATACCCCTCTGTTCCCTAATATAGTTCTTAATCCTTACATTCAAACTGAGAGCAATTCTAAAAACTTCTATGTTTAGGCAGGGGTGATGAAAATGTTCTATATCTGGAAGTGGGCAGTGATGAGTTTAAAGATGCAAAAATTACTCGAGCTGTATAAGTCATGCATCGACTTTGAGGAAAAGAAAAACGTTCAGTCAACAGTAAGATAATGGAAAGGAAGTTCGAGCGTCACTCCTGAGCAAGATTGCAGCTATCTCCTCTCTAATGCAACATTCTGAATACTGAGGCACTGTGCCTAAGAAAGTCCGACAACTCCAGCCTGTGCACTAAGAAACTACAACTCCCAGCATACTTTGCTGCCTTTCCAGCGGAGTAGCCTGCCCGGGGTGGGCAAGGGATCGGAAACCTCGGGTTCCGGGGATGCCAGGGTAGAGACGCACGCACAGAAGCGCCCGCCCCTTCCCCGGGCGTCGAAGGTGGTATCGCGTGAGTTCCGCAGCCAATGAGGAGGCGGAAGTGACACCCAGCTTGCAGCCTCCGGTAGCTACTGCGAGGCTGAAGCCGGAGTGGACCGCTGTTTCGGAGCCGCTGCTCCCTGACTTCTCAGCATCCCTGGTAGCTCAGGTGAGGCAGAGGGTGGTGTGAGAAACCCGGCCGCCGCGTCCTAGTGCTGATGGACTCGCCGCCGCTCCACATCCGGCCGGGGCGGGGGAGGGGCGCGGCCGCGACGCCGGTGTCTGGGCCGCGGCGGAGGCTCCGGCGCATGCGCCCCAGAAGGCGTTGAAGTCGGGGCTTGCGGGTTCTGTGCCCTCCTCTGTGCCCTCCTCTGTCCCCGGGGCTCGGGGAGGGGCGGGCCCAGTATTGGAACGATACCTGAGTTGCAGCGAAGGCCGAAGCCCCCTGGATGTCTGGGCGGGTGCGAGGAAGGTTATCAAGGAAATGATGAGGGAATTCGGGGACATGCGGTGTCCCTTCCCACCCTCCCAGCCGAGGTGTAAAAAGAATCGAAGGCAGTGGTTTCAACAATGGAAAGTTGCCCGGGGCCGCTGCACTGTCTCCTTACCCCTTTCTTGGTGCAGTGACCACCACCTCTGCACCTAGAACTGCTCTGCTTAACCTCTTCTGTTCCCGGAATTCGATTCTGGGCTCTTTCTATAAAACTCCAGGGATAAGCATCCGCTGTGCCCCTAGGAAGGACAGGTGCTGACACATGAGTCCGTGCCATCTTCATCTGGCCCCCGCCTGAGGGTCACAGTCTTCCCGACTTTTTTCTGGAGGGGTAGGGAGTGTGGAAATATTTTCCTATATTTGAAACACAGACCCTGGGGGCCAAAGGGAGGCCCAAACTTTACCTGTACGAGGTCCACTTGTATACCTAATCCTGAATCGTACTACACATCTTTAAAATAAAAGATATATGTATAAAAGAAATACAACCTCTTTTCCATTTTATAACATTTATGAAAGCTTACAATTTGGTTTTTTCCAGTCGAATACTTTTGAAATTAACAGTTCAGTAATTTCAACAGAAGCCAGGCACCTGTTCATTCAACACTAAATAAATATTTATTGAATACCTGCTGTTCTAAGCATTGAGGATTAAAAAATGAAATCACATATGCTTTTCAACTGCTTTTCTTGTAGAGAAAAAGGAATCAGAGTTGAAGTTCGCAAGAATTATTTCTCTTCAGTCCAATACGTATAGAGGGTCTGTGTGGGCCAGGATCTGTGTCAGGCTGAGTGAATGAGTTTACAGCTTATTCGTATTTGTAAGGTGCTCGACAGTATTTGCAAGTATCATAGTATATTGAGATGAACCAGCCTCCTGCTTTGACAGGCAAATTATAAATCATATTTCTGTGGTAATAACTCAGGGATACACATAAAATTACCTTCTGATTGTTGCTGGTACGAAATATTTTATTACTTTTTTTCTGAGTCGAGGTCGGTTGCCCAGGCTGTAGTACAGCAGTGGCATTCTCAAGGCTCACCGCAGCCCAGATCTCCTGGGCTCAAACAATTCTCCCTCCTCAGCCACCAAAGTGGCTGGGACTACAGGCATGCACCACCATGCCTGGCTAATTTCTTTTTTTTTTTTTTGTAGCGATGAGGTCTCACTGTGTTGTCCAGGCTGGTACTTTTACAATATATGCAGTTATGTGACACATGAGAACATTTCAGTCTTGTGAGATTATAATACTGTATTTTTACTGTATCTTTTTTATGTTTAGATTCACAAATCCTTACCATTCTGTTATAGTTGCCTGTACCATTCAGTACAGTCACATGCTGTACAGGTTTGTAACCTATGATCCTAGGTGTGTATAGTAGGCTGTTCCATCTAGGTTTGTACAAGTACACTCTGTGATGTTCACACAATACAAAGTCACATAAAGACACATTTCTCAAAATGTATCCCCATCATTAAGCCTTGTATGAATGCAGTTGAAATCTTTTTTTTTTTTTCTTTTTTTTTTTGAGTTGGAGTCTCACTCTGTCGCCCAGACTGGAGTACAGTGGCCACGCCCGGCCACCGCAGCCTCGACCTGCTGGGCTCTGGTGATCCTTCCGCCTCAGCCTTCCAAGTAGCTGGAATTACAGGCACGTGCGACCACCCCTGGCTAGTTTTTGATTTATTGTAGCGATGAGGTTTCACCAAGTTGCCCAGGCT
>CAUYQG010246316.1:0-14288 GCA_963574415.1 Tarsius wallacei | reverse complement strand
TACACGAGTTTATATTTCACAACGCTTTCACACAGTTATCTAATTTAGTTAGCATTTGGTACATGATATTAAGTTGGTCATTACAGCAGGTTTTAACTATATATCCTAGCATGGTATGTTAATTTCAAATTGATATTTTATAGAACTTCAAAGTAAAAATCTATGTTTGCTCATAATCCTTTTGCAACTGATACTTTTCAAATAATCATCAGATATCTTAAAAGCAAAAACAAGATAACCACATTTTGAAAACAAATATGGAATTCAGACTCTCTCTATATCCAAGATACATTCTTTTTTTTTTTTCTGGAGTTGTAGTCTCCCTCTGTCGCCGAGGCTGGAGTACAGTGGCACACTCACGGCTACCCCAGCGTCGACTTGCTGGACTCCGGTGATCCTTCCACCTCAGCCTTCCAAGTAGTCGGAACTACAGGCACGCGCTACCACGCCTGGCTAATTTTTGATTTATTGTAGAGACACAGTCTCGTCAAGTTGCCTGGGCTGGTCTCGAACCCACAGGCTCAGGCAATCCACTCACCTCGGCCTACCAAAGTGCTGGGATTATAGCCCGGCCAATACATTCTTAAGAAAGACTTTTGACACTGTATTTTTACAATATTAGAAGAAAAGAGCCAACATAACTCCTCACTGAGAATTTCATTTCCAATATGGAACTATAAGCCTCAAGAAAATTGTTTTTCTATGAAAGGCAGATAATCAAAAATCATAGTATATGTTTAAATAGTCTAGGCTCAAACTTAGGAAGGAGTATTCTTTTAAAGAAGTAAAATAAGAACACTGTTACTCTACATACAGCATGAACCACAGAAACGTACTAAACATACTTCCATGTATGACTGTCAACACAACACTATTCCCAGAACCATGCTCTCCTACATAAGGAAAGGGCTTAAGAAAAATGACCTTGACTCTCATGGACCACAGAGATGTCTTCCAATTAACCTCTAAGTTATCTCAAGCTGTGGAAAATTACAATTATTGTCTGTGAGTAGCTACCCACTCAAGACTATATGGAATCCACTGCCCTTCCTCCCACTGGGAACCCACTTTTGTTAGAATTTTATTCCAAAACTGGAACTTCAGTTATTCTTCCTATTACATCAGAGCAGAATATATATGCACACACATAGGTATGTATGGACATGTGTGTATATATGCATGTTGTATGTGTGTGTGTGTGTGTGTGTATGTGTGTATAATTCCATCTGTTTTCTGACAGAAGCTTCTAACACCATGCACTGAGCTAGAGAAGGCTGATATTTGAAAACTGACAGACAGCAGCTTTCAGCCCAAATGAGATACCTGTTCCCGTCTTTCTTTCATTTTTTCCAGCCTCTTAAGTTTTGTGGCATATTCTTGAGCTTCTTTTAATCCAATATCTGTGCAGAAACGAACCAAGAAACGCAGGCCTGAATTGAGAAAAATATAGTTAATATGATTAGGAGAAAATAGATGGACAGTGTTGAGAATTAAACAAATCAACGAACTCAGTCTTTAAGGACTGAGGTAGGAATGAGGCTCAGAAATAATGATTCTCTCCTGAAAAAGAATGGCACTTTGCAATCTGTGGCCCCAAAGAACTGAGCTCCTTGTGAGGGGCTTTACAGAGCATCTCTCCTGGAAGGACACTGCTGAGAGAGGACGTAAAAGGCAAACGGAATCTGTTTATATTCTGTCGAAGTGTATAAATATACCAGGGATGCCAAATAAGTGTATGCACATTTTAAGAGATGTTATCTAAGGATGACTTTTCAAAGTTGAATTAAATTACAGTAGCAATATGTAGTATGACATTCGCTCAAAAGATGGCATTCATCAAATGAATGCCAGTGTCACCATGCGACAGACAGGTAGAACAGTCAAAGAAAATGGTGGAAGCACAGCTGTCGTTCGATGAACGCAAAACTATTTTGAAGTGGTGTTTGAAATTCGAGAACGTTGTGGAAGTACAATGACAGTGGAGGCCTGAGTACGCCACAGAACCTCCAACACGCCTCACAACTGCACGCATTCATAGCAAGTTTGAGAGGCATGGTCCTGTGTGTGACGTGCACAAGGGAAGACCCGAGAGGCCTAGCTCTGCAGCAAGTCCTGCAGGCATTCGCCGTCATCAGAAGTGTATGGACACTGAGGGGAACCACTTTCAGCACCTCTTGCAAACGTGACTTGCATTCATCTTTTGTTATTGGTATCTATTGAGTATTACAATTTTAATACAGGTTTTTCCTTTCTTGAAATGTGAATCCAGTCGGGTGTGGTGGCTCAAGCCTGTAATCTCAGCACTTTGGGAGGCCGAGGCAAGAGAACTGCCTGAGTTCAGGGGTTCAAGACCAAGCCCGGGCAACTTGGTGAGACCTCATCTCTACAATAAACCAAAAAAATTAGCCAGCTGTGGTAGTTCTGGCTACTTGGAAGGCTGAGGTAGAAGCCTGTGCCTAGCAGGTTGATGCTGGGGTGGCCATGAGCGTGCCACTGCACTCCAGCCTAGGTGACAGAGTGAGACTCTGACTCAAAAAATAAAAAAATAAATGTAAATACATTTTTTTGGCCTCTGTATGTAAAATGTTGTAAGAGTGACTAGGCTAAGAAATGTAGACAGTCCATACATACAATAATAATCATGACTAATATAGATTCTTTTTACTATCAGTAAATTCATTCTTTCAATAAGTATTATTAACACTATATGCAAAATATTGGGAATGTAAAAAGAATGTATTTCACAGTCAACATCGAATAAACAGAAAATGGCAACACGGGGTGGGAATGAATGCCTGCAATGGGCTGTCTAGTGAGGGCGTCTACACCCTGCCTCGGCCCGGAGGTTCCTTCCAACTGCTCCCACACTTCCAACCCTGAGTGTTTTGCGTTTATCATTTTCTTGCATAAAATAACAACAAAATCCTTTTTATCACATCTATATCACCAAGTGACATTCTGGCTAGTGCTGCTTGCTACTGGGTCTTATAACAATGGTAATGTTCTGCATACAGTCTTTGGTAATTTGCTTTTACATTCAAGTCTGTGTTTCTAGATTAGCAAAATGTGAAAAACCATGCAGTGGATGCTAAAAGCCACAATAATTCTGTTTTTATATTGGCAAAGAATAGCCTTTGCCTTTTATGGTCTAAAATACGTTGAAATATTTTTATTATCTCATATTAAAATAATTTGTTCACCTCAATGCAACAGCAATGAAGTTCACTGTATGGAATCTATAAAACATGTACCCCAAAAAACCCCAAATGCCCATTACCCCTTCCTAGAGACAAAACTGAACTTCTAAAAATATTTATTTTCATGCTTTTCTCTTTTCTATTCTACAAAGAAAACAATCTCAGTTTAAGTTAAAAAATTAGTTTCTACTGTCTGCAAAATATTTTGACATGCCGTAATTTTATCAAATAGTTTATGAAATGCCATAATTTCATGAAAATATGTTCTGATATGCCAAAACTATATTCATCTTACTGAGCATTAAAGTTGTTTCCAAGTATCCACGTGCCTCCCTATTTTCTTGGAATAAGTTATTAATACCTAAGAGTGGGACTACTGGAGCCAAACACTGTGGTCACCCAGAGGCTGCTGACACACATCTGCCCTCGAGGGATCCTGTCAGCCACACTCTCGGGAGAGGCTTATGACAAGGCTTACTGCTCTCTTTTCTTCTTCCCAAGAAATTGCTTTTTATTCCTCATGAAATAGTACAAATTAAACAGCTTATCATAACTTTTCTCTTTGCTTCAGCTGCCAGGCTACTCAGGGCCAAATGCACGGTTCAGCGGGACTACGTGGCACAGGAATGTGAATGCTTTGTGTTTTTCTTGATGCTTGTGTTGTTGCTGTAATTATAGTTCACATGACTACTGTGAGCTGCAACAAATCTATTGTGCAACAAGCTGGGAAATTAACGAGTATTTTCTACAAAGCTAACTTTACAACTGAAAAATAAGTGACGTCAAAGTAACATTTTAAAATTACAGTAACATTAAAAATAATTTGCTAGCACATCAAGATTATAAGTGTTGTTTTCATAAACTCTAAAATTATTTTCTCAACTTCAAAAAGCTGCAAACTAAAACAGTTAAAATGCCTTTCCTATAAACATCATAGGTTTTAAAAAATCAATAATAAGCTGAAATTAATTCTTAAAATTTTATAAAACTTTGAAATACAGAACTGTTTACTACTGGAGAGAATTTAGTGGTATATTTAAATCCATCAACAGCTAGTTCTATAAAAATATGTACTTGAAGCCGGGCTCGGTGGCTCAGCCTGTAATCCCACGCTTTGGGAGGCTGAGGTGAGTGGATTGCCTGAGCCCGCGGGTTTGAGACCCGCCTGGGCAACTTGGCGAGACCTCATCTCTATAATAAATAAAAAAAAATTAGCCGGGCGTGGTAGCGCATGTCTGTAGTTCCAGCTACTTGGAAGACTGAGGTGGAAGGATCGCCGGAGCCCAGCAGGTCGAGGCTGCGGTGGCCGGGAGCAGCCACTGCACTCCAGTCTGGGCGGAGTGAGACTCCAACTCAAAAAAAAAAATGTACTTGCATAGTAAACTTTTCAGATTCTATAAAAGCATTTAAACATATGTACCACAAATGACAGGCTGGCATTTATGTATGCAATTACTGTAGCAAGTGTAATTAATATACATATTATATATTAGAACATAAAGTGGGAGAATCTATACCTTCAAAGTTACAAAATTTGATGTCACTTACATTCAACATTTTCTGGAAATTTTCTGTGAATATCTTTATAAGTATCTAATGCTTTTTGGTAGTTACCTATAAATAAAAAAGAGAACAATATAACACACTAGCAAATTATAGACACTGATAGTATTCAGAAAAATATTCATTGTAATCCAATATACTTGCACACTCCAATGGTTTAACAGAAAGGGTTCACGTTTTATATACCACTCTTAACTTCTGGAAGAAAAATGAACAGATAAAATAAATTTGAAAAACAAAAGGGTTGGAGCAGAAGTAAACAGATGATAGTTGAAACTTAGTTTCACTTCTTTTTTTTTTTTTTTTTTGGAAACAGAATCTTTCTATGCTGCCCAGGCTAGAGTGCAGTGGCTATTCACAGGTGTGATCGTAGCTCACTACAGCCTTCCTCCTGGGCTCATGTGATTCTCCTGTTCTCTGTCTCTTAAGTAGCTGGGACTACAGGCCATGCCCAGCTCATTTCTTAAAATAAGGATTTAAGTCACAAAAATTAGGATTCACTCAACTTCCTAAAAAGGATTAATCCACATGAACAACTGACAAATTTTAAAGTAACCTAGCCAGGCGTAATGGCCACGCCTGTAATCCCTGCACTTTAGGAGGCAGAGGCAAGAGGACTGCCTGAGCCCAGGGGTCCAAGACCAGCCTGGGCAACTTGGCAAGATCCCATCTTTACAATAAATTAAAAAATTACCTGGACATGGTGGTGTGCACCTGTCATTCCAGCTACTTTGGTGGTGGAAGGATCGCCTGAACCCAGGAGGTCGAGGCTGCGGTGGCTGTGAGCGTGCTACTGCCCTCCAGCCTGGGTGACAGAGCGAGACTCCGACTCACAAAAAAAAAAAAGTAATCTAAGTGAAATACTAATAGTAATTTCAATGCTATTCATTTCGTTGGAAAATATAAAAAAAAATTTATAGTTTTTTTAAACATTAGTTTATAGAAAGCAATTTTTTTGTAACAAAGTAATTTAGCCTCACACTGCAGCAAAGAATAGCAAAATGAGTTTGGATCAAAGATCTTTGCTAAAACCTCAGCAAACAAGTTATAAATCTCTACAGGCCTGCCCACGTGAGAAGAGGCTGCTCTAACCCTCCAAGGCTTGAGAGACCCAAGAGAAACTGAGGCAGAAACAGCCAGCACATGGCAGGTTCTCAGCACTGGCTGCTGCTTCCGACTTGCCCTTCCATAGCTCAAACAGGCTGTGTCTTTCAGTCACTCTGAATAGCTCACATGTGCATGCTCGTACACTCTCTACATGACTGATGTTGAAACCAACAGGTGATTGCGAATGCACACGACAGAAACAAAATGTGTATGCTGCAGGATATACATCTAGATTACTGGCTGATCCTTAGGAGCTGCAGTGATGTTCAAGGTCACCCCTTAACTGATTTGAGGACTGAGTTATGTATGAAACATTTCTGATGACATTCTGAGGGTGCTCACAGAGATAAAAAAAAGAAGCCTCCACAAAACTTGGCAAGAACACACTGTCAATACTTTCAACATTTGTGTTTCCTTTGGATTGAAGAATTTATTTCCCTGGGTCATTTTTGTGCTCTCCAAGGGGGATTAGACATGTTAACGTTTACCTCCCAGCTGAACTTTTGAGAGTTTAAGCATGTCCCTCACCTCATGGTTAGTCTAAAACTAATAGTATCTCTACCCTTCAGGACACGTATCGTCAGTGCAGGATGGAAGAAAAGCAGGGACAAAAAGCACAAACTAAGAGATGTCAAGATCTCTGGTTTATGAAACACACAGTCCCAGTTCTCCCAGTCCTGGCTTTTCTTAGGTCTTTCACATGTGAGAAAGTATCATTAATTTGGCTGAGTACACAGGACACTTAGAACCAAGTAAGTAGAAAATGGAAATATAAATGAATGTACACAGAATGCCTATGCTTTTCTGTGGTTACCCTGTGAAAATTATTACATGCTAACTTTGAGAGAAAATAAATCTGTTTTTAAGAAAGGTGTTGGCACATATGACTAATACCCACTTTGCAAGCATCACCTTTTCTGTATGTAGGAATTATTGTTTTTCATATAATGCTTCAAATAAGTGTAGCCATCAAAAGCTGCTGTTTTAATAAGCAGACATGCAGCTGGGACACATTTATATGCATCATTACTTAAAAGAAGGAAAGAAGCAAACATCTAAAAAAGAATAAAATTAAAGCATTTACCACTTCTTCTAAAGCAACTAGCTACCATTAGCTGCCATTTCACTTGTGTAGGCCTATAAAAGAAATAAATTAGACAAAATTAGAAAAGAAACTAAAACAATCTGTGGTGTTACAACAGTTTTATAATGCTGTATATTGGTACAACTTTCCAATTACTTTCTGACCTTTGTTAGGTCATTTTATTACTGAAAAGAGCAGAAACATAATTCCCTTCATCATTGCCTACCTTAAATTTCTGTGAAGACTTCTTCAAAGTTAATTTAGTTTATGCCTTTACTAGATATTCTTTTTTTTTTTTTTTGAGTTGCAGTCTCACTCTTGTTGCCCAGGCTGGAATGCAGTGGCACGCTCATGGCCTCTGCAGCCTCGACCTGCTGGGTTTAGGCGATCCTTCCACCTCAGAGTTCCAAGTAGCTAGAACTACAGATGCACCCCACCACGCCCGGCTAGTTTTTGTGATTTATTGTAGAGACGAGGTTTCACCAAGTTGCCCAGGCTGGTCTCAAATCCCTGGGCTCAGGCAATCCTCTTGCCTTGGTCTCCCAAAGTGCTGGGATGACAGGCAGAGCCACTGCACCCAGTCCTTATTAGATATTCTTATGAGAATCACTTAATCTGTTGGGTTAAAAACCTCAGCATTCTGTTTTAAACATGACCATCACTTCTATCAGAACCTTTAATCATAACATTTAGGCTTGCAAATGTAGTGCCCAAGAAGCAATGTTTGATCCTGTGTTTGAACAATCAGGCTTCAACTAGAGAATGAAAAAATTCCATTCATTCCTTTGTGTCCTTTAAGAGGAAATCTAATTGTTTTTTTTTTTTTTTAAGATAAATAACCATCCCCAGGATTTGTAAAGACTTCTGTTAAAAATATCTGAAAATGGCAAGAATTGAAGAAAGAAAAGTCCAAGGAACAATTTAATGCTTTCCTCATTTCTTGAGTCTCCCTTCTAAGTAGAGGCCTGATGGCTTAAAGGACATCTCCGTTCCTACTAGTTCTGAGGGGAAACCTGCCGGCTGTGGAATCAGACAGCTCTGGGGCAAGGCACTTAACTCCAAATCTATTGCCTACACGGCCACCCACTGGGATCTAAATAAAATAAGCATCTAAGCACAAGGAGTCCCTCCTTCACACCTGATCCCTCCTCTCCACCTACGTGCTGACTCCAAGACTCATCTGCTCCCCAGATTTCTTCTGCTTCTCCAGCTCATCTCCCACCATGCCTCACTCAGCATTTCCTATTAAGGCAAGAAGACAGAAGCAGGGCTTACCGGACTCCCCACATTTCTGGGCTCCTGGCGTGGCACCCACCATCACCTCTGCTGGAGGCCCACTCCAGCCTCTACGCTCTCCTGTGCCAGGCTGGACTGACTGTTCTGTGCATCCTTCCACCCCAGAATCCCTCAGCACTGCACCTGGCATGCAGTATGGCTGTGCATTCATGTTTCAGAAGCCAACACAACCCTCCTTCCTCTGCAAAGGTAAATACTATCCTGATTTCTAACACTGCCAATCTAGCCTGTTTTTAAACTTTAAATGAATAAAATCATATAATATCTTTTTCAAACAGCTTAATTATTCAGATATCATTCACATATCACATAATTCACCCACTTAAAAGTATATAATAGTTTTGGGTGTATACATTTTTAAAAATTATGATAAAATCCACACAACATAAGAGTTGTCATTTTTAGGTATACAATTTCAGTGGCACTGATTCACTCTGTGCTGTGCGACTATCCATCCCAAAACATTTTTGTGACTCTCAACAGAGACTCTGCAACCATCAAGCAATAACTCGTCATTCCCTTCCCCCAATCCTTGGTAACCTCAAATCTACTTTCTGGATATTTCTGCTCATTTTTAGACATTTCATGTAATTGGAATATTTGTCCTTTTTTTTTTTTTTTTTTTTTGCCTGGCTTCTTTCACTTAGCAGAATGTTTTCAAGGTCCTCATGAAAGTCATTCTGGTACCCCAGAGCACTGCTGAGCAGCAAAAGAATGTGGAATGCGATGTCCTTCTCCAAGCAGTATTTCTCTGCTCCGGGATGAAGTGGTGGAAAAACTACTCCTGGAAAAGGGCTGTGTAACCCAGGCTTTGGGGTTCCTCTTCCAACAACAGGAAGAGAGCCCTTGGCTGCGTGTTGAAGGGCTCTTGGGTTCTCTGAATGATAAACTAAGACAGGCGAGGGCCGGGCTCGGCGGCTCAGCCTGTAATCCCAGCACTTTGGGAGGCCGAGGTGAGTGGATTGCCTCAGCCCGCGGGTTTGAGACCCGCCTGGACAACTTGGCGAGACCTCATCTCTACAACAAATCAAAAAATTAGCCAGGCGAGGTAGCGCGCCTGTAGTTACAGCTGCTTGGAAGGCTGAGGCGGAAGGATCACCGGAGCCCAGCAGGTCGAGGCTTCGGTGGCCAGGAACGGCCACTGCACTCCAGTCTGGGCAACGGAGTGAGACTCCGACTCAAAAAAAAAAAAAAAATTTTAAGAGAGGCTTCAACTTCATATCTCCAGACACATAGCCACCAAACAACAGAATTAGCCTGTTCTCTGCTGCTTTCCAGCCTGGCATCAACTTCTCCTCACTGATGTAACTGTGGTCTGGCATCTTCTTCCAGGACAGTCCTGTCTCTTCCACACTGAAAATCAATAATTTTTCTCGAAGTGTTTCAGGAAATTCCCGGGCAGCTACCATCTCTGTACTTGCTGCTTCACCAATTACTCTTATGTTGTAAAGATTGGCTCCGGCCTTGAACCAATGACACCAGCCATGGCTGCCATTAGAAAATGTATCTCTGATTCTTCACCGTGTTTCTCCTTCAAGTCTTCACATCGGCATTTGGCTTTCTCTTTAATCAGCATTAAGCTAAGCGGGACTCAATGCTGATGCCGGTTGGGCAACCACACGCTGAGAAGGCTCTCCACCTCCTCCATCACTTTTCCATGCTTCTTCAATGTTATTGCTGACATCATCAGCACAGCAGACTTCACATGTTCCATGACCTTGTCCTTGTTCTTCAGAATTGGGCCGATAGCTGAACGATTCACGTTGTAACAACGAGTGATGTCTACCATCTTCTTGCCTCGCTCCCCTCTCTCAATTATTTTCACTTTTGTTTCCATCAGTATTGCTTGGTGTATCTTAGCACGACCAGCTACATCACCACTGCTTTTATGCTTGCTTCTGGACATCCTGGGCTTGAAATAAAGATACCATACTCTAGACAGTATTGCACGGGAAAGTACACAAAAGCACAACCACTTGTAGGAGATGTACACAACGTGACAACGTACGCCAGGCACATGAACCTCCATGATTGGACATGTGAATGCACATTTGCATCTTTGAAAGTTCGCAACTTGAAGGTCCATGCACAGGGGACTTACTGTACTTATGTATGTTAGATGTACAGCTATAAATTTCTCTTTTAGGACTGCTTTTGCAGCATCTTGTAAGTTTTAGTACATTATGTTTCACTTTTATTTGTCCCAGATATTTTTCAGTTTCCCTGATGATTGCATATTTGATCCACTGGTTAAGAGTGCGTTGTTTAATTTTCACATGCTTGCCAATTTTCCAGTTTTCCTTCTGTTATTGATTTCTAGTTTCATTCCACTGTGACAGGGAAAGATACTATGTATGGTTCTAATCTTTTCAATTTATTAAGATTTGTTTTGTGGTCTAACATATGGTCTGTCCTGGAGAATGCTCCATGTGCTTTTGAAAAGACTGTATTCTTCTGTTGTTGAGTGCTTTGCATATAACTGTTAGCCCACTGGTTTATGATGTTAAGTTCTCTGCTTCCTTATTGATCTTCTATTTGGGGTTCTACCCATTATTGAAAGTGGACTATGGAAGTCTCAAACTATTATTAAAGAGATGTCAATTTCTCCCTTGAATTCTCACAATTTTTGCTTCATACATTTTGGGGTTTCTTTGTCAGGTTTTTGTTTCGAAGTGTCATACATTCTTACAACAATGAACCTTTTACCAATGTGCAATCTCCTTCTTTGGCTCTTGCGACCTTTTGTGATTTAAAGTCTGTTTTGTCTGACAATAGCCACCTAGCTCTCTTTTGTGTATAATTGCTTGGAATCTCTTTTTCAATTATTTCTTCTTTTATTTTCAACCTCTTTTGTGTCCTTACATCTAAAGAATCTCTTGTAGACAGGATATAGATGCATCTTTGTTTTTTTATTCAATCTGTTAATTTCTGTCTTTAATGAGAGTTTAATACAGTTAATGGAATCACTGATATAGAAGGATTTGTTTCTAATATTTAACTATTTGTTTTCTGCATGTCTTACTTTTTTCTTTCCTCAATTCTTCCATCACTACCCTTTTTTGGTAGTTTGTTGATTTTTTTTTAGTTTACTATTTTGATTCCACTCTTTTTCTGTATATTTTTAGTTATTTTCTTAATGATTACCTTGGGAATTACAACTAGCATCTGGACTAACAGTTCAGATTGAAAAATACCAATTTAATTTTAGTAGTACACAAATACCATGTTATTATGTCTCTCCATCCCTCTCCCTTTATATTGTTATTGTCACACATTACATCTTCATATATTGTATGCCCATTAACATGGGATTGTTTAAAATGATTGTTTTACGTATTTGTCTTCTTAATCAGACAGGAAAAAGAAATTACACCAAACCAAAAGTACAATAACACTGGTTTTTATATTCACCTATGAAGTTGCCTTTATAAGTACTCATTACTCTTACGTATTCAAGTTATTGTCTAGTGTCCTGTTATTTCAGTCTGAAGCATTCTCTTTAGCATTTCTTGAAAACAGGTGTGCTGGTCATGAACTTCCTCATCTTGTGTCTACCTGGAAATGTCTGAATTTCTTAATTCTTGACGGACCACTTTGCCTGATACAGAATTCTTGTTTGACAGTCGGTTTATTTTAAACCAATTTCAGAACTTTATGTAATTCTGCTGCTTTCTGGCCTCCAAGGTTCCTACTGGGAAATCTGCTTACCCTCTGAGGGTCCCTGCATGTGATGAGTCACTTTTCCTCTTGCTGTTTCAAGATCCTCTTTTTATCTTTAGACAGTTTGATTAGATTGTGTTTCATTGTGGGTCTTTTTGGGCTTTTCCTATTTAGAGTTTATTGAGCTGCTTGGACTTGCAAATCCATGTCTTTCCTCAAGCTTGGGATATATGGCCATTTCCTCAAATAATCTCTCCTCCCTTTCTCGCCCCCTTCTGGAATTCCCATAATGAATATACTGGTCAGCTTGATGTTGTCTCATGATAAATACATATCATTTTTTGAGTTGGGGTCTCACCCTGTTGTACAAGCTGGAGTGCAGTGTCACCATCAGGGTTCACTGCAGCTTTGACCTTCTGGGCTCAAGCCATTCTCCCGCCTCAGCCTCCCAAAGTGCTGGGATTACAAGCGTGAACCACTGTGCCTGCCTTGATAAATATTAAGAGCGTTCTCTAATGCTACTCAAGAATGGAATTACATTACATGGGTCAGTTAGGACTAGGATTTCTTGACGTTTTAAGACATGACTTGTGAATATAGAAGCAAATAAAAAACAATAGAATAGGCTTAAACCAATTAACAAAAATACCAGATTACTACAAATCATAAAAATCAAAGGGATACAGCAAGTTGAGGAGTAGCTATAATAAAAAATGGCATTACAGAAAATTTAACTTAATTCAATATACACCAAGCTGAACATGTAAATGATATTTAAATAATATGTAAAGAACTGCATGACACAAAAACTAACACTCCCCACCCCCCAAAGCATACGTTTTTATTGTAGAAGTAAACTTATATAACAAATAAAGACTTCACATATAAGAGAAAATGTGAAAATTAAGATATATAGTACAGAAAACAAGTAAATGCCCGAAAGAGGAGAAATAACAAGTGTACACTGAATGTTTCTGGCACTGAGACAGAAAGTTAAGACAGGTGCAAGTGAAGTTAGTTTATCAGAAAGAAGGGAGTGAGAAATGTTAGAATGGTTTCTATAAACAGCGTCTGTATTCTAGAAACTGAAGTGTAAAATAGGGAGGACCGAAGAGATATGAGAGGAAAGCGGGGAGGAGTGCTGAAGACGGAGCGCATGTTCACACCACACAGATTTGTGTGGCCTCGATGCGCCTGGTCACATACCTCATCTCCAACAGGGCGGCAAAGGCTGTGCACAGAAATGGAATCAATGGCTAGACTCACCCAAGAAGTGAAATTTTTTGGAAAAAATGAGGTTGCAAAGCAAGAGAGAAAGAGGAACCAAGGACGTCGGCAAGAAAGGAAACAGATGTGCTCAGTTAAGCAGTCTAGTGACGACAGGCTCAGATATAAAGCCAGAAGGAGGTTGAAATGTCAGCAAAGGTGGAGTCAGCAGACTGGCGGGCCTCATATCCCCAAAGAACAATGTGGAAGCATGGAAAGTGGATTACACGAAAGCTGGGAAGAGGGGAGGTGATGTCAGACAGGCGAACATCGTGATGTAAGATTTATGGGTGTAAATGTGCTACTGATCATCAGAAGCAGCTGAGACCCAAGGAAGTGAACTACAAAGAGGGTAAAGGTCAATGAGGTATGGATGTCCAACCTCTGAAGCTAGAAGATTAATGGGATGCAGAGAGAATACAGACCAGGTCAGGTAAGGGAATGACTGTCAGATCAACATGTGACATCCACAAACAAGAGTCAGGATGGAACCATGATGGACTGAGCCTCACGGAAGAAAGGGTCTCACATGAGGTGAGTTTATAGGGAGCGTTGTGTGATAAAAGGCTCACAGTGTACTACCTAAACAGCTGGGGTCTTAAAGGTGTAAACTAAAATCATCCCCCATCCTTGGTAATTATGGAACATAATGTAGAACAAATGTCATAAAAGTGATTTGCCTGATACAGATTCCACACAGAGATCATTCAAATTGTGGAGCATTCCTGTATAGCTCAAATAATTCTAAGTTACACTTCATCTTAAAATTCAGTATGGTCAAATATGAAGCAAAAGATGTGTATTCCAACTAATTTTGAATCAGACACTCAAAACATTCTGATATGAACTTAAATTTTTTTTTTTTTTTTGAGTTGGAGTCTCACTCTGTCACCCAGACTGGAGTGCAGCAGCACACTCCCGGCCACCGCAGCCTCGAACTGCTGGGCTCCGACGATCCTTCCGCCTCAGCCTTCCAAGTAGCTGGAACTACAGGTGTGCGCTACCACACCCGGCTAATTTTTTGATTTATTGTAGAGATGAGGTCTCACCAAGTTGCCCAGGCGGGTCACAAACCCGTGGGCTCAGGCAATCCACTCACCTCAGCCTCCCAAGGC
>CAUYQG010246311.1:0-26749 GCA_963574415.1 Tarsius wallacei | reverse complement strand
CAAGGTCCTCTTATGAGTGAGAACACATGGAACTCTGTTCTTTGTTTCTGTGATAAATCACTGAGTATGATCGACTCCATATCCATCCAGGTTGCTGCAAAGTCCATATATTTGTCCTTTATGGCTGCATAATATTCCATTGTGTATATGTACCACATTTTTTTATCCAGTCTAGCTTCAGTGGGCAACATGGTTGGTTCCATGTTTTTGCTATTGTAAATAGAGCTGCAACAAACATATGTGTGCAGGTATCTTCTTTGTAGAATAATTTGAGTTCCTCTGGATATAGATTCGAACATCTTCAATTCCAACAGCAAATAGGGAACCTGCAGTACCAGACCTGTAATCACAGAACCCAACCCAAGAGGGAGCTGCTCTGTCAAAGAGATATACTAAAGCTGAGAACTCTTTATTAGTATTGTGGTGGTGGTGGTGGTGGTGGTGGTTGTCATTGTTGTTTTGGGGGGGATATTGGTTTAATTATCTCATTTGACGTGTTGTTTGTTGGTTGGTTTTCTCTCTTCTTTCCTTCTTCTATTTCTCTTTCTTTGTTCCTTTTTTTATGTTTTCTTTTTCTTTTTCTATTTTTCTTTCCTCTTTTTCACACTTTTTCCTCCTTTCTCTTTTTTCTGTCTTTTCCCTCTTATACCCTGTCTTTGACTCAGGGACTATGCAAGCATGCCCACTGTGAGGTCATATTGTACAGAAAGGAAGAGCAAGTCCCAGTTGGCCTATTCACCAGATAGCAAACATTATTACCTGCCAATCATTTCAGAATACTTGAAGTTTCTCCACCCCCTAGTAACTGCTCAAAATTGTAAAGAGACAGCACTGCACTCCACCCTCAGCCCTACTTCATAATTGAACAGACCTGAAGCTTGGATCAAGGAAGGACAAAAGGTAGAGCAAATATCAGAAGTGACTGATTCTCCATTTTCCACTGAGCAATGGAATTAAAGAGAAAGATAATAGTACTGTTACAAATAAAGAAAAACTGCTGGTAACCATCAGAGTCCCAGCAAAGAGTCAGTGCTAGAAAGAACAGCTACTGTGTCACAAACAATGGCTATCTCCCAGAATGACAGTACCCAGAAGGTACTTAGAGAGATCAGAAAATTGTTAGAAAGGATGAATAAAAATCAAGAAACACAAGGGCTAAATCTAAATGAAATTGCAATGGAGCTAGACAGGTTCAATAAAGCATACATAGAAATAACAGAAATAAAGAACTCCATCCAAGAAATAAATAACAAACTAACAAGCATGGGAAGCAGAGGAAAGACTCTCAGAGCTGGAAGACCAAAATATGGAATTTATACAATCTATTAAAAATAGGGGAAAAATGAAGAAGAAAGAGGAAACTCTCCCAGAGACATGTGATTTTATCAAGAAACCAAACCTATGTCTGATTGAAATACTTGAAATAGAAAGAGAAATGGAAGACACCTTGGAACAAACATTCCATAAGGTCATTCAAGAAAACCCTGATCTGGCCAGAGAGATGACTATACAAACACAAGAAATCCAGAGAACCCCAGTAAGACACCTTATGATAAGACCAACCCCTAGACACATAGCAATTTGCCTACACAAAGTAAGTATAAAAGAAAAAACCCTAAAGGAGGCAAGGGAAAAAGGTCAGACTACCTACTAGGGGAGACCAATCAGAATTGCTGCAGACTTACCTGTAGAAACACTACAGCCAGAAAGAATTGGACTCCAACCTTTAATGTTCTCAAAGATAAACAATTTCAACCAAGAACTTCCTATCCAGTCAAACTAAGCTCCATTAGCAATGAAGAATTAAAATTCTTCTCAGACAGCCGATCCCTAAGAGAATGCACTTCAAGACCAGCTCTACAGGAGACACTTAAAAAGGTGCTGTGCACAGAAGGAAAAAGAAACAAACTATACTTCATAAGATCATAAACACAGAAACAGCAGAACACATAGCATACCCACAAAAATGAAAACACACACATAAATGAACACAAAAGCGAAACAAAAACATAACAGCCTTATAAGAGAACTATGTCAGGGACAAACTCTCACAATTCAATAATCAGCCTGAACAATGGACTAAATGCACCAGTGAAAAGACATAGAATGACAAACTGGATAAAAACACATGACCCAGTAATTTGCTGCCTCCAGGAAACTCATGTCACCACAAAAGATGCCCACAGACTCAAAGTCAGAGGATGAAAAACAAACTGTCAGGCAAACAGATCACAAAAGAAGGCAGAAGTCATGATCTTGATATAAGACAGAACAACCTTTAAGCTAACAAAGTTTAAAAAGATACAAAAGGGCACTACATAATGATAAAAGTTTCAATCCATCTACAAAAAATATCCATCCTAAATATATATGCACGCAACACAGGAGCACCAGCTTTTATAAAGCAAGTACTAAATAAACTAAAAAAAGATATTGACTCTAACACTATCATAGCTGGGACCTGAAATACCCCACTAACAACCCTAGATAGATCATTGAGGTGAAAATTAACAGAGATCAGAAATGCAAAAGATCAAGTCACAACTGACTCTGAAGAAATACAAAAGACTATCAGAAATTACTATGCACACCTATATGGAAACAATCTCAATAACCTAAATGAAATGTAGGATTTTATGACATCACACAACCTCCCAAGATTGAAACAAGAAGAATTTGAGATCCTAAATAGACCAATAACAACCCAGAAAATTGACTCTGTCATAAGAAAACTTCCTACAAAAAAAAAAAAAAAAGACCAGATAGATTTCTAGCAAAATTCTACAAAACATGCAAGGAGGAGCTGATACCAATCCTACTGAGAGTATTCTAGGCAGTCAAGAAAGACGGAACTCTCTCAAATCATTTTATGAAGCTAACATCACACCCAACAAGCAAAGAGAACTGCAGACCAATATCTCTAATGAACGTAGATGCAAAAATTCTCAACAAGATTCTAGCAAATTGGATCCAACAACACATCTCAAAAACCATACAACATGACCAATTAGGATTCATTCCCAGGATGCAAGACTGGTTCAACATTCACAAGATCATAAATAAATACATCAACATATAATTAAATACATCAACAGATTAAAAAAACAAGAACCACATGATTATATCATTAGATGCAGAAAAAGCTTTGGCTAAAATCCAGCATCCCTTCTTGATAAAAACCCTCAAACACCTAGCCATATATGGAACATACCTCAAAATAGTAACAGCCATCTATGATAAACCCACAGCCAACATATTGCTAAATGGACAGAAATTAGAAGTGTGTTCCATGAAAACCAGAACAAGACTAGGCTGCCCATTCTCATCCCTCCTGTTCAACATAGTATTGGAGATGTTAGCTAGGGCAATGAGACAAGAGAAAGAAATCAGGAGTATCCAAATAGAAAAAGAAGAAATCAAGTTATCCCTCTTTGCTGACAATTTGATCCTATACCTTGAAAATCCAAGAGAATTTGTCAAAAATCTCCTTACACTGATAAAGGACTTTGGCAAAATCTCAGGGTACAAAATAAACATGCAAAAGACAGATGCATTCTTATACACCGACAACAAACAGGCAGAGAAACAAATAAAAAGCACAATCCCATTCACAATAGCCGCACACAAAAATGAAATATCTTGGCATCTTCCAAACAAGAAACGTGAAAGATCTTTACAATGAAAACTAAAAAACACTCTCAAAGACATCAAAGATGACACAAACAAATGGAAAAATATTCCATGCTCATGAATTAGAAGAATCAACATTGTTAAGATGTCCATCCTACAAAAGGCAGTCTACAGATTCAACACTATACCCATTAAATTACCAATATCATTCTTCTCAGACATGGAAACAATACAGAAATTCATTTGGAAAAACAAATGACTACAAATAACCAAAACAATCCTCAGCAAAAGAAACAAAGCGGGAGATATCACACTTCCAGACTTTAAACTTTATTATACAGCTACAATAACCAAAACAACCTGATATTGGTACAAGAACAGGCACATAGACCAATAGAACAGGATAAAGATTCTGGAAGCAAAACCTCAATTTCTCAACCAACTCATCTTTGACAAAGCCTCCAACAACAACCACTGGAGAGGGGAGAACCTATTCAGTAAATGGTGCTGGGAAAACTGGCTGAACACATGCAGAAGAATGAAACAGGACCCCTACCTATCACCATATACAAAAATCAACTCCAAATGGATCAAAGACCTAAACGTGAAACCTCAAACTTTAAGAATCTTAGAAATTACAGGAGACACCGTTATGGAAATCAGAATAGGCAATCAATTCCTGATCAAAACCCAAAAACCCATGCCATAAGAGATAAGATAGACACATGGGACCTCATCAAACTGAAAAGCTTCTGAAAAGCAAAAGAAGCCATCAAGAAAGCAGGGAGACAGCCCACAGAACAGGAAAAAATATTTGCCAAAGCATATCTGATAAAGGCCTAACATCCAGCATCTCCATGGAACTCAAATGTCCCAAAAGGAAAAAAAACAAACAGCTCCATTAAAAAGTGGGCAAAAGACACTTCTCAAAAGAAAACATACAAGCAGCCAACAGACACATTTTAAAAAAAATGCTCAACCTCACTAATCATCAGAGAAACACAAATCAAAACCACCACATTGAGATACCACCCTAGTAAGTATGGCCATCTTTAATAAAACAACAGATGCTGTTGAGGATTTCCAGAAAAGGGAACGCTTCTGCACTGTTGATAGGAATGCAAACTAGTTCAATCTCTATGGAAAACAGTGTGGTGATTTCTAAAAGAACTAGAAAGTGACCTTACATACAACCCAGTTATCCCCCTTCTGGGAATATACCTGAAGGAACTTAAATTGCTATACAAAAAGATACCTGCACACACATGTTTATTGTAGCACTATTTACAATAGCAAAAACATGGAACCAACTGTGCTGCCCACTGAAACTGGACTAAATAAAACAAATGTGGTGCATGTACACGATGGAATATTATGCACCATAAAGAAGAACAAAATTATGGACTTCACAGCAACTTGCATGGATTTAGAGTCTATAATACTCAGTGATGTATCACAGAAACAAAGAACTGAGTACCATATGTTCTCACTCATAAGTAGGCCTTGAACATTTACCATAATACTATAATACTATAAAAAAGGGATTGGCAGTAGTTGGAAACTTCCAGTGGGGGTGGGGGCACATAACACTAATAAGGGTACCTGATCTCAGATCAGGCAAAGTGGGGACCAAAGGTAGGCCCAAACCTTACCTGTATGACGACCATTTGTATACCTTATACTAAATTGCACCCCACATCTTAAAATAAAGAAAATTTTAAAAAGAACAAAGCTGAAAGCATCACAGTACCTGATTTCAAAATATACTCCAAAGCTGTAGTAATCAAAATACCATGGAACTGGTACAAAAGCAGACACATAAGCAAATAGAACTGAATACAGAGAACTCAAGATTAAATCCATGTCTTTATGATCAATTGATCTTTGACAAAGGCGCCAAGAACACACAGTAAAGGACAGTCTTCCAAAAAAGGAAAGTGTTAGAAAACTCAATATCTACATGCAGAAGAAAAAAATTGGACCCTTACCTGACACCGTATTAAAAAATCAACTCAAAATGATAAAAGACTTCAATTTAAAACCTGAAACTGTAAAACGACTAGAAAATAACATAGGGGAAGAACTCCATGACAGTGATCTGGGCAAGAATTTCTTGGATATGCCCCAAAGTACAGGCAACAAAAGCAAACACAGACATATGAAATTACATCAAACTAAAAAGCTTCTGTAAAGAAAAAGAAACAATCAATAGAGCAACCTCCAGATTGGGAGAAAATATTTGCAAACCATATATTTGACAAAGGGGTAATATTCAAAATATTTAAGGAACACAAACTACTCAATCATAAAAATACAACTCAATTTTTTAAAAGGCCAAAGGACCTGAATAGTCATTTCTCAAAAGAAGACTTGCAAAAGGCCAACAATTATATGAAAAGGATAAATATTACTAATCATAAGAGGAACTCAAATTAAAATCACAATGAAACATCACTTCATACCTGTTAGAGTGGTTATTATAAAAAAGACAAAAAATAACAAGTGTCAGTGAGAGTGGGGAGAAACAGAATCCTTACATACTGTTGATAGAAATGTCTATTAGTACAGCCATTATGGAAAATTATATGTATGCTCAAAAAAATTAAAAATAGAACTACCATATGACCCAGCAATTCCACTTCTGGGTATATACCCAAAAGAAGTACAATCATTATGTTAGAGAGATATCTATACTCTCGTGTTCATTGCAATGTTAGTCACAATAGTCAAGACTTGGAATTAACCTGTATCCATCAACAAATGAACATATAAAGAAAATGTGTGGAATATATATGTATGTGTGTGTATACATATACACACATATATATACATATATAATGGAATATTATTCAGTTTTTAAAAAGTCATTATGACAACATGGATAATCCTGGAAGACATTATGCTAAGTGAAATAAGCCAGATACAGAAAGATAACTACTACATGTGGCACTAAAAAAGTTGAACTCATAGAAGCAGAAAGTAGAATGGTAGTTGCCAGGGTCAGGGTTAAGGTGCAGGGGGAAATGGGAAAATATCAAAGGGTACAAAATTTCACTTAGGATAGTTCCAAAGGCCTATTATTCAGTATATTACTATAATTAATAATAATGTATTATATACTTAAAAACTGTTAGAAGTATTAAAAGTATATCTTAAATATTTTTCACCACAAAAAATGATAAGTATGTGAAGTAATAGATATGGTAATTGGCTTGATTTAATCATTTCATAATGCATATCAAAACACCACATTGTTCACTATAAATATTGTATATACAATTTTTATTTGTCAATTACACCTTTAAAAAATCTGGGAAATAAACAAAATAAAATGTCTAACATCTGAATAAATCAACAAAAGATAGTATCTGGATAAAATAGAATATCATTCAGCAGTAGAAAGGATGCAGTATTGACGCATACTACAACATAGATGAACCTTGGAAACATTATGCTAAGTGAAAGAAGTCTGTCACAAATGACCACATGTTGTATGAATCCATTTCTATGAAATGTCCAGAGTAGGCAAATCTAGAGACAGAAAGTAGATCAATGATTGCCTAGGACTTGGGGGTTTGGGGAGAGAGGGAGGGGTTAGATGGAAATAAGGAGTCACTGCTAATGAGTACAGGATGATGAAAATGTTCCCAAAGTAGATAGTAGTGATGGTTGTACAACTGTGAAAAACCACTGAAATATATACTTTAGACGAGCGAATTGTATGATAGGTGAATTATATCTCAGCAGTGCTGCTAAAATATTTAAATAAGATAATGATGCTTTAATAAGATCAAAAAGTCAATAAATATTGGTATGTACTGAGCACCTGCTGTATGCAAACCACCGTTAATAAAATTCTGAAAAAATTTCATAGGGCATAATAATAAAATAATCCATTCTATGACATTATCTGAGTAGTCTGATGCATGATGTAGATGCTTGACGAACAAGAAAAGGTTAATAACATTTTATCTTCAGCACAGGCATTTCTTCAATTTTTAAATGAAGAAGAAGCAATAAAGTTGCATAAAATTGAAATCTTAATTGTTCAGCCCTTGGCTATATTTTGTAAAGAAGATTCATACACACAAGCTTGTGGTCAGAATCTACAAAAATCCTCAGAAAACATCAAACGCACATGATTTGCCAGAGGATGTTTCCATACAAAATTAAATACTGCCCTTTTAAGATTAACAAATGATTTATTTATAATTTCAGACTCTGTTGGGGAAAAATGAAAAGAATTTCAGTCTAAGACTATCTAAAATTTTAGCTTTTGTCAGCTATCTCAGGGGGAAAAGATCATCAGTTGAGAAACTTCACTTAGCAAGATAAAAATCTATGGTGATTCATTCTTGTTCTAATAATGAATAAAACATTCCAGGTAGCTCTATTCATTGAGCATCTGGACAATATCCAACTCCCAAAGAAACTAAAAATTCTGTTCAGTGACAACACATTATTTAACTCACCAGGGCAATTAAGATAACACAATGTGACTTAAATCTGTGCAAGGAAATTTGTCAGGTGAAGGCTTTCCTTCCTTAAGAAATACCTGCTGGCAATTGAGATGGGAAAAAATGCCTGTCAAATTGTGAGCGTGTTTAGAGAATGACCCTGGCTGATTCTGTAGTCATATGGGGACAGGGTGTAATTTCCAAAGGCTTCAAGCAAGATCTATAGCCTGCTGGAGAAGGTGGCAGGTTTTAATTCATATACGTATACATATATATATATATATATATACACAAATTTACTTTTACACATTATATATTTTTATATAACATACGCAATTTTTATATTTCTAAATACTTTAATATTTTTATTTATTTACACATTTTAATGATTATTTATAATTTATATACACATATTATGTATGTGTATTTGTGTGTGTATGTATGTGTGTGTGTATCTCCAACCCACCCTAGGTAAATCTTGAGTGAAGAAGACTCCATCACATAAAAGCTGGCTATGCTTTTCAGCCCTTACTTTTAGCACTTACTCTTTCCCTGAAAGTTTCTCAAACACCCTCACAATAGCTCTTCATTTCACACATCCTCCACGGTAGACAGGAAGGAAAAGACACAGCATCCTCTTTATCACCATGTGCTCCTTTGTTATCCAAGATGTAAAATAAATGGAAGGAAAAAAAAATTAAACCAATCCCCAGATTATCTCTTTATAATCTCATATTTGCAATTTCACCTAAGCTAAAAAGAGAATTTTGACAGTCTTCACAGGCATTTATTAAAACACTTTATTTCCAAGTAACACCTGCCCTTACACCCGGATCAACGAACTGCTCTAAAGATCTCTACTACTCAGTCATGTAACATCTTCAATTAGCTCCCCTCTGAGACTCACAATACAAACGGAGGCACTTGCAATCATACGATACAGAGACAAGATTTGACTGGCCTCTAAAGTAGGCAATAATTGGTTTCTGCCTCCCCTGGGGGTGCTCAGTGGAATCTGCAGTCCCTAGTGCCCTTTATTAGCAAATGTGAACCGTGCTTCACTTTGAGGGTCTTCAAAAATGAGCCTGTTTTACTATGGGCACCTTCCCTGAACTGTCTGCAATTTAGTCAATGCTACCCACGATGACTCCCTGCTGCATGTCCAGGGCTTTCCTTGCCATTTATGGTAAGTGATCACAGCAGCAAAGAGTATTAAACTTAAAATTATTGGGGATTCTTCTCCCTGAAACTCTAAAATTACTTAGCCTAAACATTTCTTAGGATTAGGTCAGAGCAGAACCCCCAGTTCTTTAATTCTACAAAGAGAGGCTCTGCTCTGAACAAACTTGAGAAGAAAGGAAAAAAGAAAAGAAATAAACAATTATTAAACCTCTAAATGCCAAGGCACTTTAAAAATAGTCATAGAAAGAACGTCAGTAGGGGTGTATGCCAAAATGATAAAAAGTGATTACATCTCTACACAGCAAGACACCAGAGAATTTTTCCTTTTCTTCTATTACTGAGCAGTATTTTCTGAATTTTCTATGAAGAACTGTATTTTAGGTAAAAATCTTTCAATGGAGGAGAGGGGAGAATTCCAAATAATAAAAGGAACTCTCACTTGCTATCCCCCAAAATAATAACACTAGCTTTTTATTTTTATTTTTTTATTTGCTTTTCTTCTAACCAATGTGGATGGAAAACGGACAATGTTAGCCAAAACAAATTTATTTGTTGTTTTTAACCCTGTTTTTTCTTTCCTGAATGTTTCTTTAGAAACCTAATGCCTTCCTGCTCTTCTCTTTTATTCCTGTAGGGGGAGGCCATCCAGGGTAGCCCCTCCCTCGGTCCTGGGTCCTTCTCTGGACCCACTAGGGTCCCCCTTACAAAAAGTGTCTGGGACTCAATACTCCAAATAAAAAGCTCTCCTCAATCCCCTGGAAGAGGCTTCCACTCCTCATGTGAGTGATGATTTACATCTCAAATGCCAGAGAAGCACTAAAGGGGATACACACATACACACACACAATTTCAGCCTCATAAAGTTCACAGAAACGATGGCCACCTCAAGTCATTTTGTCCCACTCTCATGAGAGAATGGAATACCCAGAGATCTCATAAGAGCTTGTTCTTGTTTTCCCAAAGAAAGAGAACTTGGTGCCTACTTTAGCAAAACTTTTTAAAAGCCAGTGTTAGTCTACAGGAAAAAGACCAGGAGGAGAAAAGAAAGGGAATAAACATTATTTTAAAACATTTCTATTAAGACTACAAAATGCTATTTTATCTGAAGACAAGAACTTTCCTGTGTTAGCGGCAGACTCCTGGGTGCAACATACCTAATATTTCAAATGGAGTCCCCTACAGCTTAAGTAGGACACAGACTAATTAAAACTCTGAAAAAAAAAATTAAATGGTACCAGGATTAAGCAATAACTACAAAGAGAAACTTGGGAGGTATTAATCTCTCTAATAGGGAAAGCACATAAGTTCTTGGCAAGGCAACAATTTTGGTGAAGAAAGAAAATTATTCAAAAAAACCTAAGGAAATTATAGGATTCTAACTGGAACTGGATTCTAACTTTTTCCTTAATTCTAGAGAAAACCTGGTCGAGGCTGCTAGTTACAAAGGTTTTTTAAATAAACAGAGGCAACGTAGCCTACATCCTTATTCTGGAAGATATCAGTTTCCCTCAAAGCAGGGTTCTCCTCCAGAGAAAAAGATTTTGAAAAATTACAGGCTCAAAGTCTCTAATCCCAGCCCCTTGACACCAGATGTGTTTTAGGATTCTGAAGTTTTGGATTTCAGAAAAGAATTCTGGTGTACAATCAACAACATCATATAACTTCCCCAGCGGAATTTGGGGTAACACCTTGTTAATCTTTCTTAAGCAAAACATGAAAATCCACACTAAGTGGGCTAAACAAAGGAGACGTGTGTGTGTGTGTGTGTGTGTGTGTGTGTGTGTGTGATATATTCACACACACGCACTCACATCAGTTCAAGTTTTCTGACAAGTTTTGAAAAAAATTCAATTTTATGAGGTTTTTGGATTTCAGAAATGTGACTAAGGAATTATGGGCCTGGACTTTTTTAACGTCTGCCTTTTCCAGCACAGAATGAGAACCATGCCTTTTTTCCCCAGTGCCTAACTTATGACTGGTCCTCGGTAAGTATGTTGAATCTAATTGATTAATTCTCAGCTGTGAGCCTCTCTCACATTTGGCACTGACCCCAAAGCACTGGACACACAGGGAGGGCAAACTTCAGGAAAAAGGATAATGTCTGAAATGTACTCTGAGCCTCTTTGAATTGGAGTTTTAAAAAAAGTAATTTTATTTTTAGTTAAGAAATCTTCATACTGTCTTCCATAGAAGTTGTGCTAATTTGCATTTCCAGCAACAGTGATTAAGTATTCCCTTTTCTCTATATTCTCACCAACATCTGGTTTTTTTATTTTTTACTTTTTAATAATGGTCATTCTGATTGGTATAAGATGATCTCTCACTGTGGTTTTAGTTTGCATTTATCTGATGATTAGAGATGTTGAGCATTTTTTCAGATACTTGTTGGCTATTTGTATGTCTTCTCTTGAAAAATGTTTGTTCATGTCCTTTGTCTCCTTTTTAATGAGGTTATTTGTTGTTGTTGTTGTTGTTGTTGAGTTGTTTGAGTTCCTTATAGAGACTAGATATTAGTTCCCTGTCAAATGCATAGTTTACAAATATCTTCTCTCATTATGCAGGCTGTTCACTCTACTGATTATTACTTTTGCTGTGCAGAAGCTTTTCAGTTTAATTAAGTCCCATTTGTCTATTTTTTGTCTAAGCCATTGTCCAAAAGAGTGTTTCCTAGGTTTTCTTCTAGCATCTGTGTAGTTTCAGGTGTTACATTTAAGTCTATTTTTTTTTTTTTTTTTTTGAGTTGGAGTCTCACTCTGTCACCCAGACTGGAGTGCAGTGGCACGCTCCCGGCCACCACAGCCTCGACCTGCTGGGCTCTAGCGATCCTTCCGCCTCAGCCTTCCAAGTAACTGGAACTACAGGCGTGCTACCACACCAGGCTAATTTTTTTGATTTATTGTAGAGATGAGGTCTCACCAAGTTGCCCAGGCGGATCTTGAACCCGCGGACTCGGGCAATCCATTTAAGTCTTTAATCCATTTTGAGTTGCTATTTGTATAGGTTGAGAGATAAGGATCCAGTTCTATTCTTCTGCATTTGGCTAACCAATTTTCCCAGGACCATTTATTTAATCAAGTGTTCCTTCCCCATTGTACAACTTTGTCAACATTGTCAAACATCAGTTAGCTGTAGGTATGTGGCTTTGTTTCTGAGCTCTTTATTATATTCCATTGGTCTATGTGTCTGTTTTTATATCAGTACCATGCTGTTTTGGTTACTACAGACTTATGGTATAATTTGAAGTCAGGTAATATGATGCCTCCAGCTTTGTTCTTTTTGCTTAGGATTATTTAAGCTATCTTGGCCCTTTTTTAGTTCCACATGAATTTTAGGATTATTTTTTCTAATTCTGTGAAAAATGACATTGGCATTTTAGTAGGAATGGCACAGAATCTGCAGATTGCTTTGACAGTACGGTCATTTTAAGAATATCAATTTTTTTCAATTCATGAGCATTTGCTCCAGCATCCCACTACTTGATATCTACCCAAAGGAAAATGAATTACTATATAAAAAGATACCTACACTTATATGCTTACTGCAGCACTATTCATAACAGCAAAGATATGGAATCACCCTAAGTGACTGGATAAAGATGATTGGATAAAGAAAATGTGAGATATAGATACACTCACACAATGGAATACTACTTGTTCACAATAAAATAATTAAATCATGTCTTTTCCAGTAACATGGATGGAACTGGAGGCCATTATCTTAACTGAAATAACTCAGAAAGTCAAATGTTATCATTTATAAGTGAAAGTTAAATAACGTGTACACATGAACATGGAAAGTGGAGGAAGGTGAGGGATGAGCAATTATTTAATGAGTAACAATATACATTATTTTAGCCCAGATTTCAGCACTATGGAATATATCCATGTAATAGAACTACACTTACACCTCTTAAATTTATATGAAAAAATTTAATTAATTTAAAAAAAACAAAGTAAAAAAAAAACAAAGTAAATTTTATGACTAATTTTAACTCATTTTTTTCCAAATTCTAAGCACTTCCATTGTTTAAGCCACTCAAAGATTATGAAGACCAGGTATTTGATTTTTGCAATATTATCTTGTTTGGGGATTTGGTAGCAATATGATAGAAAACACTGCTAAAATGACAAGCATGTCCCATCTGGTTCCCCTAATTATTCAATCTTGCCTCTTTGAATATGTTGGCCTGGAGACAAAGGTAATACTAACGGCATAGTAAGAATGGCAGTTCCTGTCACACACCCATAGCAGCTGTAATTCAGTCCCCATTTCTCCTCTTGGCCAGGCTTCCATGCAGGGCCCCATGGAAGTAGCCATGTGCATGTGGCTACGTGCACATTTCCCACCCACCACTGCCAACCAGATGTCTTCCTTACAGACCTACTTCCTTTTTGTCTCCATGCCATTGATGCTTTGACTGGAGATAAATGTGTCGAGTTGTCTTCTAGGTCCCAGGTCCCTTAGCATATGGGGCAGGGTCATCCTTCTTTCTCAATCATATACACAGTGTAATTAGTCTTATCTTTCACTCCATGAGAAAAAGCGTTTAACTTTGAACTGTAAAGCAAGGAGGAAAACATGAGTTTACAGTTAAATGTCAAAAGCAACAAGGACACCAGAAAAGGTGACCACAAATAGAACATCAGCATTCAAACACCCAAGCCAACCACGTATTTCTATTTACTATCACCAAGGACAACTCTTTTGACAACACAGAGTTGCTTGATCTAGAAAACCCAATATAAAGACACTTAAATCTAGAGGACAAATACATTCACTCTCTAATGGCAATAGCGCAAAATTTTTTAAAAGTTACCGCAAGGTTACTTTACTTAGTAGGGTGTCTCCAGTGTATTTTTTGTTTTACTTTTTTAAAAAGTTATGTGTTGTATAGGGGATACAGAGTTTTTAAATGAAAGCAATTAAATAGATTATATAGAAGAAATCATGTCTTGACACCTGCTTTTGTTCTAAAGCCTTTAGTTCCTTTTTCCAGAGGCAATTACTGTGACGAGATTGTGAGTTCTTCTAGAAATATTCTCTACATATATAAGTGTATATTACTTTTTCAATATAATTTCTATCATACTATACACACTATTGTACATCTTGCTCCCTTTGGTGCATTTAAATTATTAATCATGAAATATTCTAACCTCACAGTCAGTCATGACTCCAGGCTTTTCCATTCCTTCTAGACAGTTAATCCCACTCTGGTTAACAGGAAGGGAACAGGGAAAACTGGGAAAGGCTGGCATCTAGAATGTCACCACCTTCTACAACAGGTCAAGCAGCAAGGAAACAAAGATACTGAAGGTTCTGTCCAGAGGATTCAGAAAAAAAAAAAAAAAAAAACACCCGAAAAAGACAAAAGACAGCGGAGAGCTTGCAAATGGGGAACGAGAAATAGACCATGGTTCCAGGCTCAGAGGAGGAAGCACCCTGGCAGTCTAGGTGCACACAGAGACAGCTGGCATTGCAGGAGCCTTTCAACAGGTTGTGGGGATCAGGAGCCAGAGCAGGTCTAGGAACAGGACTATCAAGAAGACAGGTCCAGTGTCAAGGACATGGACTTAGGCACGGGAAGGATATAGAGACCAATGCCCAAGGAAGCACACACAGAATTTGGTACTCCACGCAGAATAGAGGCCTAGATATTAGGGTTGCAATATGAAGTTAGAAGGAAACTTGATACTGAGTCCTTCAGCATGTAGCTAGATCTAAAATCAGTCCCAATGGCTGAGAGTGCAGCTGGGAGTCTGTCAAGTGGCTCCTTGTGAGGTGAAAGGAGAGCTGCAGAGGCAAGAGACAGGCCAGGCCAAGCCCCACAAGCTAGGCTGCACTTTCCACCTCACACTATTGTTACTATCTCCTAACTAGCTCTTTAGCCACAAAATGAGCTTCAACCACTATAAGATCCCATTCAACTCTAATTATCTGGCCTTCCCTCCTGAAATAATTTGTCCTTTTAGTTTTCCCAGGTGACAACTAGATTAATATTCTTGAATGCTTTGAGCACGTCACCTTCCCGCCCCTTTGCACATGCATTCAGAACTCTTGAGGGACTTCCAATACCAGCATCTGAAGCCCTCAGCTCAGTATTCAGGGTATTCAGGCCCAATGCTTCTTAACTAACCTTCATAGATGATACTATGGTTTGAATTATATCTCCCAAAAAGCTTAGCAAAATCCTAACCCCTGGAAACAACAAATATGACCCCTTATTTGGAAATATGGTCTTTGTGGATGTAATTAAGATGTGAGTTAAGATGAGGTCTTAGTGGAGTAGGGTATGCCCATAATCCAATATGACTGGTATTTTTATAAAGAGAAAAGATACCAAGATGTACATGCACAGAGGAAAGGCAATGTGAAGAGACACAGAGAGAATACCACTTGATGACAGAGGCAGAAACTGGAGTTGAAGTGTCTACAAGTCAAGGAGCACCAAGGATTGCCAGAAATACCAGAAGCTAGGAAAGAGGCATGGAAAAGTTCTTCCCCAGGGTTTTCAGAGGGAGTATGGTGCTACCAACAGCTTGATTTTAGACTTACAACCTCCAGTCAGAACTGTGCGAGAACACATTTCAGCTGTGTTGTTACCCAGTTTGTGGTAGTTTGTTACAGCAGCCCTAAGAAACCAACACAAACGTTATTAAGCTTTCCTTCTTCCCTCATCATGTTTCTATCCCGACACACAGCACCCGCCTTCCTTCCTCATCTTTTCACCCATCCAACTCCTACAAACTTTGTAGGCCAAGCTGAAGTGATTCTTCCTCCAGAATCCTCCATGAACCATCAAGCCTGCTTTGATCTCTTCCCTCCTTGAACTTGTCATTTGTGCTTTGCACAATTGACCTTTTGACTACTTAATATGTGTAGGTGTTTTCAACTGGACTAAAGGTTCCTGAGTATTGAATTTGTGTTTTATTTTTCTCTTAATCCTGTGTAGACACACAGTGTTTATTTGTGATATCATAAAAAGACATTCAGTCTTTGTTCAAAGTTCCTGGCACATAACTCCTAAAATCCTTGGATTTTTCTGAGTGATAAGGGTGGTAGGAGCATCTTTTGGTCTACTGGGACAATTCAGCAGACTGAACCTCTAGATAGCTTCAGGATTGGATTGATCTTCAGAGAAACAAACCTCTGATAAGAAGCTTGAAATTTTTAGCCCCTTCAATATTCAACAGGCAACTTGTGATTCAATAATATTAAAGAATTACTAATTTCAAGAAGTGATAAGAAAAATACTTTGTGACACTTCATTAGGTATTTCAAAATATGTTCGTGAAAAGAACTCCATTTAAAAAGTATGTTATTCTTTAATCGTACTTCAAAAAGAAAATGGATCTCTTTTTAAAATGCAAAATTCAAGTTAGGATAATTACTAGAAAGTTTACTATAAAAAATAGTGAATTGAATGCCAATGTGTAAGGTGACTCATGAAACCGAATGTAAATTACCAGAAATGCATTTCTTTGAAGCTAAAGCAGTATTTTATTTTTGGATAATGTGCATTTAAAAAGTTAAAATAATAATTAACAGAACTCTAACAGGCAATTGATTTAGAAAGTCTGAGAATATTCAGCCAACTTAGAGATGTTATTGGAATAGAAGAACTGAGTGGACATTTATCACTAGACCAGAACTAATGACCATCTGATTTACCCGGATGCTAATTTCCTTCTCACTAAACTATTTTAGGAGCAGTTCAGATCCTAATACCCAATATCTTAGAGTTAGTAAAAACTTGAAAGTTGTATCATCCCATCTCTTGCCCAGAGTGTGCCCCCAGTAAGATAATAAATGCATGTTGGTATAAGCTGCTAAGTTTGTGGTAATTTGTTATGTAGCATCAAAAACTAATACAAGTCTTCTTACCCTTTTACTTTATAACCTATCCTACTTAAGGCCTCATTTTACTTCCTCCCTGAGGAAGCTGCCAACACTCCCTACTTAAAAGGTACCCATTCCATTGCTGTGTTAGGAAAAAAGGACCCTTTGACCTGTTCCAACTAGTGCAGATCAAAGGAGAAAGCCTAAAGAGAGACTTTTCAATACTGTCTCCTAGCCCTCAGCAGGAAGGTTTTATATCAGAAAAAAGATAAATGGTAAGTGGTGATTCTTTACCAAAATTGGTTTCACTAACCTAGTCAGCCATCTCATTGCAGTAAGCCATTAAATCCTAGAAACCGCCTCTCTGATAGCGCACTTCGGCATTTCTTTCCACATGAGGTAACCTCCAAGCATCACTAGTAAGATCCTAAGCCCCTGAAAACACCAATGGCTTGGCCCTTGCTCTCAACATGAACGCCTTCCATTCACACAAAGACTTTGGGAATGGAAGAACTAGATTTGGAGTCCTGAGGTTAACCTTAAAAGATTTGAGGATAACTGCTCTTGGGCCATTCTAGAAGCATTCAGATTTTTAACCAACACAGTAGTCAGCATCATTTTACCTTAAAATGAGGCCTTAAGTAGGATAGGTTATAAAGTAAAAAGATAAGAAGCTCTGTGTTAGTTTTTGATGCTACATAACAAATTACCGCAAATTTAGCAGCTTATACCAACATTCATTTATTATCTCACTATCTCTGCAGGTTAAGATTCTGGGCACAGCATACTGGGTGTCCTGCAAGGCTGCTACCAAGGTGTCAGTCAAGCTCAGTTCTCTTCTAGAGGAATAACTAGCAACAACTCTTCTTCCAAACTCACCAGAACTATTAGCAGAATTTATTCTTTGCAGCTGTAACACTACTCAGCTGTAACACTGCCGCTCTCCGCTCCTAAAGGCCTCTCACAGTTCCTTGCTATATGATCCTCTCCATTGCCCTTTTACAGCAAGGAGAACAGCAAGTCTGCTAGCAAGGAGCCTTACATACCTGACATGATTACTAAGTGACACCCCATCACCTTTGCCACATTCTGTTGGTTAGAAACAAGTCACAGACCCGGCCCACACTCAAGGAGAGGGGTTTTCACAAGGGTATGGACACCAAAAGGTGGGATCAATGGAGATCACCTTAGAGTCTGCCCACCACAACCTCAAGAATCTGTATTTTTTAAAGCACCCCAGTGATCATGATGTTAAACCAGGCTTCAGAACATTATTATAAGATACAGTAGAGGAGGTAAAACAAGGGAGATATTATTTTAATGTTGTGATTTTCACCTTGACTATACCTTGAAATCACCTGGGAAGTTTCAGAAATCTCATGGCAGGAGGCACCCCAGATGAATCAGAATATCTGGGGACAAATGGGTTTTTTGAAATGCTTCAAGTGGTTCCACAGTGTAGTCAAGACTAAAAACCACTGTCTTACTAGAACAGTGAGGAACTGAAGTCAGTCTTAATGAACAAAAGGCAATCTTTGGGGCAAGTTTTTAAAAGCAAGTAGATCTTTTCTAGGCAAGAAAGAGGATAAGACAGGAACATTTGTAATAAGTTAAGAAGCTGTATTCAGAGAAAGGAATGGATTTGAGAAATACTTAGTAGGTTACACTGGCGAGACTTTGTGCCAAATATGAGAGTGACCAAGAAGAAGGAACCTTCAATGACTTTCAGATCTCGGGTTTATATTCCTGAGAGAGTGTAGAAGCCACTAACGGAAAAAAGAGAATCAAGAAGAGGAGCCAGTTGGAGGAGAGGAAAGTGGAGACACTGCTAAGCTCAGTTCTAGATATGTCAAGTTGCACACATTTATGAAGGTATTTTAATTTAATTTGCACTAATGTTCCACTGGCCTGCTAGATCCATTTGATGTAAATTGGGCATTGCCAACATTTTCCCGATTAGTTTATTCTTCTATTCTCTTCTATTTTTCTATAGCACTCAGCTGCCCAGCACAGAGCCATGTATATTCCATATCAATCTCTGATTTCCTCCCCACAAGGTCATTAATTTTTTACTAGTGATACAACCCCTTAGATGACCCTTTTCATCACTAAATGTCAAGTGACTACTTTGCAATGCTAATCTTAATATGTGTTGATTAAGCAATTATTAGGTGTAAGGTTTTGCAGAGCCATAAAAAAAGAATATTTTTTAAAAGATCTTTCAGTGTGTTTGACTGGTGCCACAGCCTGAAACCTCCCATTGAAATGAAGAAAAACTTAGTTCCCTGAAGCCCTCAGAATGAGCCACCATTCTTAAGCAAACAACCAGCTTAAAACTATTTCCCTCTAGGATAAAAAAATGTTTACCCTGGGGCTGAAAATAAGGCAACTGAAGGTACAATTTCCAAAGTAAATTTGGCCTAAAAACTTTGCAGAATCTTGAAGTGTTATCAATTGCTGATCTTTAATGATTTCATGAAAACATTGTAATTATTGCTTCCTCTCATAAATCGTAGCCATAATACATGGTCAAAAAAATATATAAACCAGTAATTCTAGTCACTTTCTAAGGCATTTTATCCTAAAATATAATAATTTTTCAAATCTACTCCCAGAAGAAGAAACTTTTTTGGAAAATTAAAAACATACTATGTAGACTACAAAAGGTATTTAAAATAGCACCTGAAGTCTTTTTAAAATAATAAGAAAATTGCTGTATGTATTGTTTTCTCTCTACTTATGAAAATTTTTAAAACCTAACTTTAGTTTTAGAAGTGATCAAGGGGCCAGGCTCGGTGACACAACCTGTAATCCCAGCACTTTGGGAGGCCGAGGTGAATGGATGCCTGAGCCTGCGGGTTCGAGACCTGCCCGGGCAACTTGGTGAGACCTTGTCTCTACAATAAATCAAAAATTAGCTGGGTGTGGTAGCACGCACCTGTAGTTCCAGCTACTTGGAAGGTTGAGGCAGAGGGCTCGCCGGAGCCCAGCAGGTCGAAGCTCTGGTGGCCAGGAGCGTGCCACTGCACTGGGTAACAAAGGGAGATTCCAACTCAAAAAAAAAAAAAAAAAATGATCAGGGAAGATCTTTAATGTGAAAGGAAATTCCCCCAAATGAATTACTGACCAAAAGCTCATGGAAAGAGTAATAAATTGTGATTAAATGATATATTCACATCTTCATTATTAAGAAAGTTATTCAGTAGCCAGAAGATACATTTTACTACAAAAGAAAATGGTGAGGTGTTTATAGACAAGATTAGTTTGGGAAACGAAATAAATCGTCCCATTAAACTTAGATGAATATTGTACCCTAAAGATCCCATAAATTAGGTGAATATGAATTAATGAGAAGCCAAAGTAGAAAGTCAATCCTATGGAATTTTTCATCTATAAAACATTTTATATTTTCAAAGCACCTTCACACCATTATCACCTTCACACCATTATCCTTTTTTATGGGTGGACTTGTTTTTGTTTTTGTGTTTATTTCAATAGCTTTAAAGGTACAAATAGGGTTTAGTTATATGGATGAATGGTAAAGAAGTCTAAGCTTTAGTGTACCTGTCACCTGAATAGTGAACATTGTATCCGATAATTAATTTTTCACTCCTCAGTCCCCCTTTACCCTCCTGCTTCTGAGTCTCCAATGTCTATTAGACCACCCTGTATTCCTTTGTGGACCCATAGCTTAGCTCCCACTTATACGTGAGAACATGCAGTATTTGAATTTCTGTTCCTGAGTTACATCACTTAGGCTAATGGCCTCCAATTCCACCCAAATTGCTGCAAAAGACACTATCATTCTTTATTGTGGCTGAATAGTATTCCATGGTTATATACTGCACACATATGTATTCCACATATTCCATAAATATACCACATTTACTTTATCCACTCACAGTTGATGGGCACTTCATATTGATTCTACATCTTTGCACTGTACTGTAAATTGTACTATGATAAACATACGAGTGCAGTTGTCTTTTTGGTTTAATGACTTATTTTCCTTTAAGTAGATACCCAGTAGTGGGATTATGGGATCAAATGATAGATATATTTTAGCTCTTTAAGAAAATATCCATACTGTTTTCACAGAAGTTGTGCTAATTTACATTCCCACCAACAGTGTATAAGCTTTCCCTTTTTACTACATCCATGCTAGCATCTATTGTTTTTTTTTTTTGACTTTTTAATAATGGCCATTCTGACTAGTGTAAGTTGGTATTGCATTGTGGTTTTAATTTGCATTTCCCTGATAATTAGTGATGTTGAGCATTTTTCATGTTTATTTTGCTATCTGTATATTTTCCTTTGTTTGTACATGTCATCTGCCCACTTTTTAATGGAATTATGTGTTTTTCTCTTGCTGATTTGTTTGGTTCCTTGTGAATTCTGAATATCAGTATTTTATTGAATGTATAGTTTGTGAATATTTTCCCCCATTCTATAGATTGTCCATTTACTCTATTGATTATTTCTTTTGCATGCAAACACTTTTTAGTTTAATTAAGCCTCGTTTTTTTATTTTTTATTTTCACTTCACTTGCTTTTGAGTTCTTAGCCATAATTTCTTTGCCTACACCAATGCCCAGAAGAGTTTTCCCTAGGTTTTCTTATAGATTTTGTATAGCTTTGGGTCTTACACTTAAGTCTTTAATCCATCTTGAGTTAATTTTTGTATATGGTGAGAGACAGAGGTTTAGTTTCATTCTTCTGCATATGGCTATCTAATTTTTTCAGCACCATTTATTGAATAGAGTGTCCTGTCCCAGTGTATGATTTTGTTTTCTGTGTTAAAAATCAGTTAGTTATAGGTATGTGGCTTTATTTTTGAGTTCTCTATTCTGTCCCATTGGTCTATGTGTCTACTTTTGTATCAGTACCATGCAGTTTTGGTTACTATAGCCTTATATAATTTATAGCCTATAGTATAATTTGAAGTCAGGTAATATGATGCCTCCAGTTTTGTCCTTTTTGCTTATAATGCTTTGACTATTCTGGCTCTTTTTCATTTCAATATCAATTTTAGAATCGTCTTTTCAAATTCTGTGAAAAATGATGTCGTATTTTTAGAAGAATTGCACTGAATCTGTAGATTTCTTTGAGAATTATGGTCATTTTAACAATATTAATTCTTCCAATCCATGAGCATCGATGTTTTTCCATCTGTTTGTGTCATCTACTATTTTTTTCTCAGCATGGGTCAGAAGCCCCAGGGACTACTGTAGGAGGAGGATGGATCAGATCTGGATTCACCCTACTCACTGCTGTTATGGCTATCAAGTCTCCCACTCAGATCTGACGTGTCTGTGCCTGTTCCAGTGTGGGGGTGGGATGTCTGTCTCTCTGAGTCTGATGAGAAGATAGCCTCTGGGTCCCAAGATGGAGGCTGGGAGAAGCTGTGTGGTGCAATGTAAGTCTCTGCCCCAGTCTGGTACTGAGAAGACAATGCCAGTCAGTGTCCTAGCACCAGCATTGGAGCTTTATTCCAGATTCCCACTACCTGTCTCCTCAAGCCAGGTCTGCTCCTCAGGTGATGGCATGGGCCAGGTGCCAGTGCTGAGGGGCAGCTGTTCTCTGCTGTCTCCTCTCAAGAGAGCCCCGAGAATGGCAGATGATCCTGTGCGCCTGGGTCTCCAATTTCAGGGCGGTGAAGGTTGCAGACATCTCCCAAGAAGAGCCCAGATACATGAACACGAATCTTCCCTCAGAGGACTTTCACTCACCCACTGGCACACACCCACTCATGCAGAGAGTCTACATGGACAATTGCTTTTGCAGAGACTTTCACAGTCCAACCTGTTCTGTCGTCTTTTAGCCTGGAAGTCCTACTATTTTTTTCATGTTTTGTAGTCTCTTTGTAGAGATCTTTTACCTCCTTGGATAAATATATTCCTAAGGTTTTTGTTTTTGCAGTTGTTGAAAATGGGATTAAATTCTTGATTTGATCTCAGCTTGATCATTATTGGTGTATGTTTATTTTGTAACCTGAGATTTTACTGAATTTGTTTATCAAATCTAAGAATCTTTTGGAGGAGTCTTTAGGGTTTTCTAGGTATAAGATCATATCATTGGCAAACAGAGATAGTTTGGCTTTCTTTTTCCCAATTTGGATACCTTTTTATTTCTTTCTCTTGCCTGATTGCTCTGGCTAGGACTTCCAGTACTATGTTTTATAACAGTAGTCAAAGTCGGCATCCTTGTCTTGTTTCAGTTCTGAAAAACATGCTTTCAACTATTCCACATTCAGTATGATGTTGGCCATGGGTTTGCCATATATGGCTTTTATTATTTTGAGTTATGTTCTTTCTATTTTGTTGAGTGTTTTTGTTATGAAGGGATGCTGGATTTTTATCAAATGCTTTTTATGCATCTATTGAGATGATTATATGGCTTTTGTTTTCAATTCTATGTGGTAAATCATACTTAATGACTTGAGTGCATTGAATGATCTTTATATCACTGGGTTGAAATCCACTTGATCGTGGTGAAGTATATTTTTGATGTGCTGTTGGATTCAGTTTGTTAGTACTCTGATGAGGTTTTTTGCATCTATGCTCATCAGGGATATTGGCTTGTAATTTTCTTTTTTGTTTGTACATATTTTATCTTAATAACCTCTCTATGATAGGTAGATGATAAATGATTGGGGGAAAAATGGGTAAAAGTGAGGTTTGCTAATAGACCAATATGCTTTTCAATCTCCCTCCTGTGGTGTGGATCAAGCATACAGAGATATTTCCTATATAATGTAGATGATCACCCACTTCAGAGTGACTCTTCCTAAGGCCTGAGTTCATTGAGGAGCTACTACCCATAAAAACCTGTTTCACAGATCCTTTCCTGCTTACCAAACAGTCAAATGGAACACATTCAGGACACTCTGAATTACTCCTCAATCTGAAATAAATAACAACTTTTATGAAAAGAAAAAATAGCATCTATTCTCTAGTATTTCATTTTCAGGAGCATTACTCTTTAACTTTCCTCTACATATGACAAGCTACTGCTTCACAACCATTTCCCATTCCCTATGCTTTATCTTTCTTTCTTCAACTTAAGGGAAACTCTCCCAGAGCTCAAGGGAGCCCTAAGCCATTTCTACTTTTTTAAGTTTCCAGGATAATGAAATACAAAGAGAGCCAAAATAGAATAGTATGATCAAATATTAATTCTTTTAGACAAATATGCATATAAAAATGCTCAGCAACATATGTCATTAGGAAATTTCAAATAAAACAATGATATATCACTGAACACCTATTAAAATAGCCAAAATCCAAAGTCCTGACAATACCAACTGTTGGCAAGGATAAAGAACAAAAGAAACTCTCAATCATTCATTCTAATTCTTGTAAGAATCCAAAATGGTACTGCCATTTTGGAAGAAAGTTTGGCAGTTTCTTATAAAATGAATACACTCTTGCCATATAATCCGACAATCACACTCCTTGGTATTTACCCAAATGAGTTGGAAACTTATGTCCACACAAAAATCCACACATTGATGTTTATACAAGTTACACTGATAATGGCCAAAACTTGGAAGCAACCAAGATGTCCTTCAGTCAGTGAATGGATAAACTGTGATATATCTATGCAAAGAAATATTATTTAATGCTAAGAAGAAATTATCTATTAAGCTATAAAAAGACATTGAGAAAACTTAAATGCATATTACAAAGTGAAAGAAGCCAGTCTGAACAGCTATATGTTATATGATTCCAACTATATGACCTTCTAGAAAAGGGAAAACTAGGGAGATAATAAAATGATCAGTGGTTACCAGGGGCTTGGGGGAAGAAAAGAGGGATAGGCAGAGCACAGAAGGTTTTCAGGACAATGAAACTATTCTGTATGCTCTGTAATAATGGATACATATTACTGTACATTTGTCAAAACCCATGCAATGTACAACGTCAAGAGTAAATCCTAATGTATACTGTGGACTTTGAGTGATAATTACATGTCAATATAGATTCATTGACTGTAACAAATGTATCGGTCTACTAGACAAATATTGATAATGGGCGAAGCTATGCAAGTGAGGGAGCAGGAAATATAAGAACTCTACGTTCCACTGAATTTTTCTGTGAACCTAAAACTGCCCTAAAAAATAAAATCAATTTTAAAAATTAAAAAATTAATACCTGTAACACACACATAAACATATGTCTCACTGCATTGAAAGATAACATTAAAACACTTGATTTGAGACCCACAGTAGTCAGTCTTGGTAGTTGCAAACAATAGTCTAGCTGGCTTAAACAGGAAAAACTTTATTGAAAGATATTCTTACAAACAATTCCTGATCAAAATCCCAAGTCCCCATGCCATAAGAGATAAGATAGACAACTGGGACCTCATCAAACTGACAAGTTTCTGCAAAGCCAAAGAAACCATCAAGAGAGCAGGCGACAGCCCACAGACTGGGAAAAAATATTTGCCACTGTATGTCTGACAAAGACCTAACATCTAGGATCTACAAGGAACTCAAACGTACCAAAAAGAAAAAAGCAAACAGCCCCATTATAAAGTGGGCAAAAGATATGAATTGACACTTCTCAAAAGAAGATATATGAGCAGCCAACAGATACATGAAAAAATGCTCAGTCTTACTAGTCATTCAAGAAATGCAAATTAAAACCACACTAAGATACCACCTAACTCCAGTCAGGATGGCTATCATCAATAACTAAAAAAACAACAGATGCTGGAGAGGATGTGGGGGAAAGGGAACACTTCTACACTGTTGGTGGGAGTGTAAACTAGTACAGCCTCTGTGGAAAACAGTGTGGCGATTCCTCTAAAAATTGACCTCCCATATGGCCCTGCAATCCCCTTACTGGGAATATACTCAGAGGAGCTCAAATCACTATGAAAAAGATACCTGCACATGTATGATTATTGTAGCATTGTTCATAAAAGCAAAAAAAAAAAAATGGAACCAACCATGCTGCCCATCAAAAGAGGACTGGACTTTTAAAAAATGTGGCACATATACATGATGGAATATTATGCAGCCATAAAGAAGGACAAAATTATGAACTTCACAGCAACTTGGATGGACTTAGAGTCTATAATACTGAGTGATCTATCACAGAAACAAAGAATGGAGTATCACATGCTCTCACTCATAAGCAGACCTTGATCAATTATCGTAATACTATAAGAAAAGTTTTGGCAGTAGTGAGAAACTACCAGGGGCGGGGGGGTAGAATTGGCAGTAGTAGGAATCTGTCAGGAGGATGGGCACATCACATCAACAAGGGTACCTGCATAATGAACATTTGTATATCTAACCATGAATTGTACCCCACATCTTTAAAATAAAAATTTTCTTTTTAAAAAGATATTTTTAGCCGGGCTCGGTGGCTCAGCCTGTAATCCCGCGCCTTTGGGAGGCTGAGGTGAGTGGATTGCCTGAGCCCGCGGGTTCGAGACCCGCCTGGGCAAGCAAGACCTCATCTCTACAATAAATTTAAAAATTAGCTGGGCGTGGTAGCGCGCGCCTGTAGTTCCAGCTACTTGGAAGGCTGAGGCAGAAGGATCGCCGGAGCCCAGCAGGTCGAGGCTGCGGTGGCAGGGAGCGGCCACTGCACTCCAGTCTGGGTGACAGAGTGAGACTCCCACTCAAA